>OZ019977.1:22118805-22244516 GCA_963970395.1 Ephialtes manifestator | reverse complement strand
ACACACACACACACACACACACACACACACACACACACACACACACACACACACACACACACACACACACACACACACACACACACACACACACACACACACACACACACACACACACACACACACACACACACACACACACACACACACACACACACACACACACACACACACACACACACACACACACACACACACACACACACACACACACACACACACACACACACACACACACACACACACACACACACACACACACACACACACACACACACACACACACACACACACACACACACACACACACACACACACACACACACACACACACACACACACACACACACACACACACACACACACACACACACACACACACACACACACACACACACACACACACACACACACACACACACACACACACACACACACACACACACACACACACACACACACACACACACACACACACACACACACACACACACACACACACACACACACACACACACACACACACACACACACACACACACACACACACACACACACACACACACACACACACACACACACACACACACACACACACACACACACACACACACACACACACACACACACACACACACACACACACACACACACACACACACACACACACACACACACACACACACACACACACACACACACACACACACACACACACACACACACACACACACACACACACACACACACACACACACACACACACACACACACACACACACACACACACACACACACACACACACACACACACACACACACACACACACACACACACACACACACACACACACACACACACACACACACACACACACACACACACACACACACACACACACACACACACACACACACACACACACACACACACACACACACACACACACACACACACACACACACACACACACATACGGACATTTTTTCTAAACCACTTTTCTCGACGTTTTAGGTGATTCTAAGCATACTGACATGAAAATCTCGAAAAAAAAAAATTTCATGAAAACAAAGCTTCCTCTATGAGGAAGCAAAAATAATCCATAGCATTAATTAGTTTATCGCACAGTTATTAAATTTCGTGTCTAATAATTAGTTGTTCAATAGTACAGAGATAAATTTCAGTTTAGCAATCAGGAGGAATGATTGAAATTTGAGTAACGTTTCCCAGTGGAATGCCTCAATAATTGTATATAATATATAGCAATGTATCATTGTAGCTAATATGGTTTAGCAGGGAGTTGGGAAGGGATGTAACATGTATGTACGCCGATATTCGTTGGCTCGTTGTTTATCCAAGTCGCGAGAGGGGTTGATAGAGGATCGAGAGGCAGAGGAAGAAAGGCAGGGTAAACTGAGAGTAGTAGCGAAGGATGAAAACACTTGGCGCCCCAGCAGGCTGGAGCCGCGGTGTTAGCGACGGCAGAGCGTCGCCGTCGCTCGGACCCGATATACTCTTTGCGCATCAACCCCCTTTGTCGACGATGATGCGAATTTGGCGAGCCTCATCCACCCTCGTACCTTCTCTCCTGCTTTCTCTCCTCGCCGATTGTTTTTATTAAGAAACGATTGTATACAAACTGTAACACTAACCGGCTGCTCAAATGTTTTTACGTTTTTTGTTGTTGTTATTCCTCAAAAATATTGCTAAATTACTTCGACAGGTGCTAGAAAAAATGTTTTTCATTTTAATACGTTTCAAAAGCGTTCCACCTGTGTATGAAAAAGTATACAGTGATTGTGCTGAGAATATTGTTGTTATAGGGCTCGATCGACGTAGCTCATTATCTTTTAAGGTAGTCCTTTCGAATAGTGTCGAGTTCGCATAAGTTTTCGAAAAACGAGAGGGAATTGCAAACACTTCTCGATAATACAAAAATCTGAAAAAAATCATGCATATTGTAGGTGTGGAAAAGATTAATTTTGCATAATAATAATTCTAAAATGTTATTAACAAATTGATGAAAAATAAAATTGTTCAACAAATCTTTCGACAACCTAATTTTTTTTTTCGGAAAAAATAATTCCTTCGTTTTTCTGAATACGCATGAATTTTTGCAAATTTTTTAATACACTTTGAATTTTTCGCTTTTTTACATGAGGGAAATCCCAAAATTGAAAGTGAATTAAAAAAATTGAAAAAATTCATGCAGATTCAGAAAAATAAGGAATTATTTTTACCGAAAAAAAAAATTAGGTTGTCGAAAGATTTGTTGAATAATTTTATTTTTCATCAATTTGTTAATAACATTTTGGAATTATTATTATGTAAAATCAATCTTTTCCACACCTTTAATATGCATGATTTTTTTCAGATTTTTTTATTATCGAGAAGTGTTTGCAATTCCCTCTGATTTTTCGAAAACTTATGAGAACTCGATACTATTCGAAAGGGCTACCTTAACCATCGCGTATCCTTCACTGCCGCAAATCTCTTCCAAGTTAATTTGTCAACGCTATATTCGGTGAGTTATCACACTGGATTTTATAGGAATTAGATTTTTTGTTTACGATTTCTTCATGACACAAGTTTCTCTAAATTTCAGATTTTTATAAATATAATCAAAACATAGTAGAATTTTGCACATTGCTTCATAATTTTTTGCTTTTTGCAAAGCTGTACAAAACCAAAAAATGATGAGGAAGCATCTTTACAACGATCGCGCGTCCTTCACTGCCGCAAATTTCTTTCAAGTTAATTTGTCAACGCTACATTGACAAATTAACTTGGACTACATCAACGCTAAGCTATCATACTGGAATCTATCACTCGGACGTGTGTTGATTATTATTAATTAATGTTGTTACTTGCAGATATCATCGATAGTAATAAGTCTCTCGATATTTATGGCCGATTACCATTCTGATATTGTGATCTCATAAAATTAATTTATTTCGAGTCGTAGTAATGTTTTTATTGCATCATGGGCCATCGACTATTGAGTGCTTCGGCCCCTTGTTTGTTTGTGTTGGTTACGTTATTTGCATTATTGCGTTATTTTTTGTTGTCTAAGTGTAGTTCATGTTTAAGAATAAAATAAAATAAAATACAATGTGAAAAAAGTATCTTAAAGTAGGGTTGTATTCTTTTGGAAACATTTTCCTGTTTCTTCATTTAATTATATGTTGTTGTTGCTATTATTCTCGTTTGCATTGTTATTTAACATATAAAGAGCTTATTTATTTCGAATATGCTATATTATTTAAAAAAGCCTGCAAAGTAGAACTTTGCAAATTGTTTCCTCAATATTTTTCGCTTTTTACAAAGCTACCTCCATGAGGAAGTATGTTAATCAATTTTGATTTCCTCATAGACGAAGCTTTGTAAAAAGCCAAAAATAATGAGAAAGCAATTTGCAAAGTTCTACTTTACAGACTAGTTCATGCTACAGGCATTTTTATAAAAATTCAAAGTGTCGAAGAAGTTTAACCGTGTAACCGATTTTTCTCAAATTTGTACTAAAACCTTGTATCATGGTCATCCATATGTGGACCAAATTAGAACCTAGTATCATAATTTGCGCGAGCCAGCGCGAGAATGAGATTTTTCGAAAAATTCAAAATGCCATAAAATTTGAACGGCTGGACAAATTTGTACTCAAATGTTTTTCGATGATAGTCCATATGTGAACAAAATTTAAGACAAATCTGTGAAAAATTACAACATTTTTTTTTTTTGCGACGGCATTTTTTTCTTTTTTATTTACCAAAATCGAAATTTACCGACATATCGATAGTTCCTTTGACTAAATTCATCATTAATAATCAATAATCGTGAAATCATGTAGAAAATTGCAGTCGGATATCTCAGAATTTACAGAAGTTGAAGTCTTTGCAGACATTTTTTAAAAATTTTAAATTGCAATAAAATTAGAACCACCCTATCGATTCTCGACAAATTTGGAATATATCATGGTTCGATGGTAGTCCATTTACGTACAATATTGTAGACCGATATCTCTTAATTTGCGAAAGTTATAGCGTAAAAACGATATTTTCAAAATGTTCAAAATTTTCAAAATAATGTAAAATTTGAATCTTCCAGTCGATTTTCGTCAACTACAATCCTAAACGATGGTCAGCCCACTTGCGTGCCAAATTTGACGAAGATACATCTATAATTACGACAGTCATCGTGTTTACAAGGAAATCTGCGCATACACAAAAGTGGGCTACAGAACATACAGAAGTGGGCTACATACAGAAAAGTGGGCTAGAAAAAATGTCTGTATGTGTATGTGACACATATAGACATTTTTTCTACCCCACTTTTCTCGACGTTTTGGACCACTCTGAGTGTCCTGATATTAAAATCTCGAAAAAATTGTTTTCACGAAAACAAAGCTTCGTCTATGAGAAATCAAAATTCATCAATTTACGACAGTTCCCGAGTTAAAATTTAAACTCTTCCAACACCCTTCGTTGAATAAAAATGGGTAAAATATGCCACTTTTGGAGGTTTATATAAGGGTCTAAGAATCTTATCTCACTCTGTACAACCTAATTGAAGGTCCAAACGTACACCGAGAAATAGTATATTACACACCTAGGGCAGTAAAGTAAGAAAGCCTCAGATCACATGTTTGTCGACCTCGGCTTCGCCTCGGCCGACAATTACATGTGATCTGAGACATTTCTTACTTTACTGCCCGAGAAGTGTATACGATTTTTCTCATCGACGGATCCGAAAACCGGGAACTTCGTTCCGCGCAGCGGAACGAAAGTTGTCGCTTTCGGCCCGGAGGTGAGAAAAAAATTGTTAAGACCAACCGAATGTGCGGTTGCGGATGGCGAAATAGACATTTGGTTAATTAGACATGTATATTTGGTTGAACTAACCAACGCATAGTTGAATCAACTTTCTTTGATTCACAATAACTATTATTTCGTTCACGGACCAAAATATTTCTTTCGCCATCCGCAACCGCACATTTGATTGGTTTTTTTCTCAGTGTAAGAATTTCAGTCTTCAGTAGACTTCATTTACTCCATTCGGTTAATATCTGCCATTTTCGGAGGTTTTGACGAGTGTCAACGTAATGGAAGAACCTCCGTTAACCCCCCCTGGTAAAAATATATTATAGAGATTGATAGAGATCGATAGAATTTAAATGGGATTTAATCGTATGTTATCATCTCTATCTATTCGGACTTTGATCAATTTATACAAATTGAATCGTTGTTATTAGTTTCCTTTAGTTTTCGTTTTCTATTAGTTAAATACGATAGAGACGTTATCGGGATGTATGGCACACTAACGGATTTATAATATTTTATAATTTTTTTTAAAACTGATTTTTTAATAAATTCTTAGACCTCTTATTATCCGAAATCAATGCTCTTATTAGTATCTTGATATGCTTGATTATTTATTAGATTTTTCTCGTATCGCGAAGTACTCAAATACGGATAAAATAAAACTTTCGGTAAGGAATGTATACGTGAAGCATTCTTACAGAGTTAATTAACATAAATAATTTAGTAAGAAAGATGCTAAAAAACTGCTCAATTTGCTGTTGTTACTCATAAGTACGTGAAGCGGCTTATATATTATTGATGTATATCGAAATGTACATCGAAATATGCGGTAACTCAGCTTTTTTTTTATGAAAATAATTTGTTCATTTTTCGGAATACGTATGAATTTTTTCAGATTTTTGTCTTTATTTTTATTTTTGCACATTTTTCCATGTAATAACAAGAAAAATCAAAATAAAGATAAAAATCTGAAAAAATTCATATGTATTCCGAAAAATGAACGAATCTTTTTCATACAAAAAAAAGTTGAGTCACCGCATATTTTGATGAACAATTTTCTTTATAACAATTTGTTAATAACATTTTGAAATTATTATTATGCGAAATTAGTCTTTTGAGTCTCTATAATGAGTATGAATTTTTTCAAATTTTTTTAACATCGGGAAGTGTTTGCAATTCTTGCCCGAATTTCTCGAATTTAGGCGAAATGAATATCTCGCGCCTTAAAAAAATCATGACTTGAAAACTATTGATCTAAACGAAAAATTTGTAAGCACTTTTTCACTTCCGTATGATATGAAGATGACGAAAAAAAATATACAAACTTCAATATATCGTATCCGTAATTTGGGGACATGAATTTATTAAGAGCCGTATTCTTTTACGTGTTAATTAAATGAGAAATCGATACATCGTTTGAGCCACCTCTAAAAAATTTTTTATCGCGCTCAAATTTTCAGACGAGTTGTTTAAAGGCACAAACAATGGTTTGAGGCCATGCAATATGAAAAAAAAAAAAAAAAAAAATTCGACACACCCTAGGGTATATACGTACAATCGTATATTTTTATTATTAAATTAAATACAATATTATATTATTTATAATAATATTATAGGATATGGACGAAACATATAGGATTTCGATCCTAAATTTATGATAGTACATCGTAAATTCACGAACCAAAGTCCGTATTCGGAACGATAGAATTTATTATAATCGTTTTCTATCATTTATTTTTACCAGGGCCGCGGGACTGCTACATTTAGGTGTTGAAGAGGGTCTAAATTTCAGCACGATATGTCGACATCATTTACTGACTGCAGTTTTGTTGCATGTAACGGCTATAAGGGAATAATAAATATATAGTCAAAGCATATCGCATATTAATACAGAATTGCATAGTCGATGTTGGGGGTGGAGAGAATTCGATCAAGTAGCAAAAATAGAGGGTGGTAGGTTGGGAAAAGCGAAGAAACGGTCGGTGAGCGAGAAAGAGAGATAAACAGTGAGAGGGAGAGACGGGTGGCGATCGGGCGCCCCCTACGTTGGCGTCCGTCCCGCGTCCTGTCGAGACTTCGGCGCGAGGGTGCAGCGTCGCCCGGACCTTAGTGACTTTACACTACTATGCTGGTGGTGCTGTTGCCATTGGTTTTGCTGGCAGCACCGATGAGACAAGACACCACCCTCGTTTACTCCTGCATTGCTCGTCGACGGCGTCTCGATGCCCGACGCCACTGTCGACGTCGACGTCGACGTCGTCGTCGCCGTCGCCACCGCCACCGTCGCCCCGCTTTGCTTGGCGTCGAAACGAAACTCGTGTGGAGGAGAGGACGCGCCGGCCAGTCCCCAAGTTCCTCCCGCTCTCTGCACGACCGGCAACTATCCAGCAACGCGGCATTTGTCGACGACGACAAGGAGACGGTCTACATCGGGGGGGTTTCTGTCGGATATATCCGATTCACAAACCCTTAACTTATTCTACAAATTCGACCAAGGCCGATCACGACATCGTCTCTTCGATCTAACATCTTGCGATTTTTCTTCCCCTTTTTCTTTGCATTATGCAACACGACATTTGAGATATTACAGTAAATATGAAAAATAAAAAGAAGAAAATCTGCTAACACGATATTGAGATGATAAAAAAATATCTAGGTTTTATCATTTTTGTATCTAATGCTTTGATATATTTATAACAATAACATTAATTATTATTGGAAAAAAAGATTATCAAAATGCAGGAAAAATGTCGGTAGAGAGTTTTTGGAAAATCCACTTTGCACAATGTGCGAATTTTTATTTTAGTTTTTTTGGCAGTGCGATAATTTCTGCTTTAGCCATAGTCTATACGTTGAATGAAGAGGAACATTTGTGCAACTGTTGGTAACATTTAACACTTGATGGTAACGATGAGTTTTACTTGACAGAGTTCTACAAAGTCGGTATTATTCCGAGTTTCCTATATTATCAACAATCTTCATTACCGATTTATGAATTTAGATCCAAGTAAATGAAGAGAATACGACAATGACGTTTGGTATTTTTAATTTAGAATTTGGAGACTAGATTTTATTGATATTATAAGCGAGAATAATAAAACACCAGTGTATTTTAAATCGTTTATTCGATATAGCGTAATTCTATGATAAATCGGTTACCGCGTGTGACGACCATTATTTTCTCAAAACATCAAGTATTTTCCTATTGCACGCGTGAATATTTAATAGAGGCACACACGTCGCCAATCGAGTTCAAATGTCGGATATATCTTCGTATATCATTCTCATATAACATTCGTAATTATTTATAACATAACATAATAATAAATCGGGCCTATGTACTATATATGATACACATAACATACATAGTTCGGTCGCGGTCCGAACACCGTAAATTTTTTCGTTTCTATATACAAATACTGCTAGTTAAATAACTATTAACAAGTCTCATGGCGCTACGTTCGCGCCATCACTCCGCGAGATATGTGTCCTTGGATATTGAACAATTAATCGTAATATAATAAAAAGGTCTTCAAACAATTGCACAGTATCGTTAAATTATTTCAACGAGATGAGCCGCAACGTCTAAATTTCTAAACCCTCTTCTTTTAGTTAACAAAACAAACAAAAAATAGCTCAATTGTAAATTAACCATCTCTTCTTTCACCTGATCAAGGGATATAAGAGCTATCGATGTGGTATTCGTGTAATTATCGCAATTGCAAGAAACGACGATTTTTAAGACAATTGATCGGTTACAATGAGAAAACGTCGCCATTGTAATGTTTATACCTCATCATACTAATAGTCGTATATCTGGTACGCATAGCCGATTAAAAAATCGATCGCGTCTCGTTCACCACAACATTCGTATCGATTTATAAATATGAGCACCGATCGAGCATAATAACGTCTAGCACTCTTTAATCTATATTTATACAAGTGTACTCGCGAAGACGGCAAATATGGCTGCCCGAAATGTATGCAAGAATTTTTGTATTCACATTATCAATGGTTCGTTATACGTCGTTTTTTTCCTGCTGTAAAACTAGCACTAAAAATTAATTTATCGTCGAGAACGATTTTCCTCGAACGCTAGTCGAGGCGATAATTCCTTCGGTTCGTCAACGAAATAATAGAAAATAATAAACAAACTTCACCTCACGTTTCTCATCATAATTAATAAATATGGCATTGGAAGCCAAGAGGCATGGCCACCGGATTCAAACGATTCCGTGCTTCAAAGATATTATATTATGTCTCGGCGTAACGGCAACCTTCACCATCTTCTTTTCGTGCATTAATTGCAATTATTGAGCACAGAAAAGAACCGACAATTAATACGGTAATATCGTACCGAAGATTCTTCGTTATATCACAAAAAGTAATATGATAAATGTGAAAAATAGAAAATTATACAGTGAAACCTCGGTTGTAACAAGTTTTCGATTTACCAACATTAACCAACGAATATTGACCGAAAAGTTGCCAGAATCGTGGTTTTAGTGGTATTTAATATAATCGCGTTTTCCAAGAAAACGTATTACTCGTGTTCTACGTACAATGTCACGAACCATAAATTACAATATTTACAATGTGTCGGACACGTATATAATTTATAATAATAGCCAGTTGGGCTTGAAACGGCGTCGCTTGGCGACGCCTCAACGACTCAGTCGTCGCGAATATTTGCTCACTTGTAAGAATCCTATTCCTTTAAATGTACAATAAGAACATCACACTGATGGACGGACAATGTTTCCAGAAGTCGAATGATGAAAACGTCAATATAAAAACTTGAACGGTCGGTGGAGATTTTTTGTTGTTTTTACAAATTTGCACTTTTTCAGGTTGAATTATAAATATGTATTCGGCGGATAGTTACGCCTTTTAAAAAGGAGCGAAGGGCGATTGTTTATCGTATAGCTCTTTAATGGACGGATCATCGCGTGTGCATTCGTGTAATTCGCAATTTCGTAGCGTTTGTTTCCACGTCATGAAACAACATTCAAAAGAAAGATTTTGGCAGAAAGATTTTCATCCCACCGACGTTCGAAACAATAAAAATTGGTTGTTTAATAAAACAGACATCAAACATAAACTTCGCCACGTTTGCTGCCCGGTACCGCTGTGCCTCCATTTCCGGCCAGTATCGAAGAGTTAGTACTGGCAGGTGTGCTAGTTCTTCTCAGTGGTTCATGATTTCTATTTCTCGTAACTTCCCGTCCGACACTTCCAGTTCTGTGTCTTCCTTCGGGAAGTATCGACTGGGAAAGTGGATCAAGTCCAACAGCCTGTTGTCTGTTTTGCGTTAACCCGGATGATGGATTATCCCGATGATGTAGTCCCGGTGAATGAGGCAAAGACATACTTCTGTCTTCGCGAAGTTGCATCATCACCGGTGGACCAGGCAAAGAAGCGGATCTCCGACCTCTAGCCTCGGCATTATTTGCTCTTGCATTATCCTGCGTTGAATTGGCCGTCACAATGTAGCCGCTCAATTTTTCCGGATTCATGAGAATCGGCGAACGTTCGTTCAAATTCTCAAAAGTCGGTGTAGAATTTTGGCTCGTCTGAGGACTGGAACGATCGCCGATCAACGGCGTCGAACGTTCTTCCTGTCGTCCAGTTACACTTTCGCTTCTGCTGCTTCCACATGCACTTCCTCCTGAACCTTCTTCTTCGCTGCTGTTGACTTCTGTCAGAGTAGCTTGCATATTGGCCGGTTGGACATTGATTCTAGGCATGGATGCCGATGTGGTTGTTACCAGGCCTAATTGTGACAATTGGCTCATCGTCACTGGTGTTAATGTCATCGGGGTAACTAATCCGGCGCTGGAAAATGTCGGGGAAAGAACTGCCTGAGCGAGAGCGGCTGTTCCACCGCCTTTTCCAGAATTTGGAGTACCCTCAGATTCGGCGATAGGCGAAAGAACAACCTGTACGACAGGAAGGTCCGTTGGATAATGACCGCTCGCAGGTATAACACCAACGACACCGGCTCCTATGTTTGCCGCGTTGTTTGCCGACAGTGCGAGTCTCTGTTCACGGTCGACGACCTCCTTCGTAACGTCTGGTGTTGGGATTCTTGGTCGATTTTTCACATTAGCTGAGACAGACTGTAGCTTCGTCATCGTGCCTGAAAGCAATAACCAAGGACGGGACTCGTTATTACACGCGAGTTCATCATAAACGGGCCTAACTGTCTTTTCGTCGGAGACCGTTAATGGCTTTTTTCATGTTGCATCACAGCGAAATTGAAGATACACCGAAATGGGAAGGCATTTAGGAGGATTTTGACCTTGGCTACATAACGTTCATCACATTCCAACGTCAGTAGCAATGGAGCAATGACTGAATGGCGCCAGTTTTCTTTTCTTTTTTTTTCTTCATCATCATTGATAGTTTGATGGGTGAGGGTCAAAATATTGAATGACCAAAATAACCAATAGCTAAAATAGCGAATTTCAAAATAGTGAACGTCTGAATCTAGAATGGCCATCATTATGAAATTCGCTATTTTGATTGCATTTTAATGATTACAATAGCGAATGACTGAAATAGCGAATTTAAATATAATGAACGTCCGAATCTAGAATGGTAATTATTATTGAATTCGTTATTTTGAACCCCACTCGGTTTGATAATTAAGTAATTTTTCTGACAAGCGATATTTTTCAACGTTTGGAATAATTGGAGCAATGATTGAACGGCGCCACTTTTCTTTTCTTTTTTTTTCAAAATGGCGAATGACCAAAATAGCGAATAGCTAAAATAGCGAATTTCAAAATAATGAACGTCCGAATCTAGAATGGCTATCATTATGAAATTCGCTATTTTGATTGCATTTTAATGATTACAATAGCGAATGACTGAAATCGCGAATTTAAATATAATGAACGTCCGAATCTAGAATGATAATTATTATTGAATTCGTTATTTTGAACCCCACCCGGTTTGATAATTAAGTAATTTTTCTGACAAGCGATGTTTTTCAACGTTTGGAATAATTGGAGCAATGATTGAACGGCGCCACTTTTCTTTTATTTTTTTTTTCAAAATAGCGAATGACCAAAATAGCGATTAGCTAAAATAGCGAATTTCAAAATGATGAACGTCCGAATCTAGAATCGCCATCATTATGAAATTCGCTATTTTGATTGCATTTTAATGATTACAATAGCGAATGACTGAAATAGCGAATTTAAATATAATGAACGTCCGAATCTAGAATGGTAATTATTATTGAATTCGTTATTTTGAACCCCACTCGGTTTGATAATTAAGTAATTTTTTTGAAAAGCGATGTTTTTCAACGTTTGGAATAATTGGAGCAATGATTGAACGGCGCCACTTTTCTTTTCTTTTTTTTTCAAAATGGCGAATGACCAAAATAGCGAATAGCTAAAATAGCGAATTTCAAAATAATGAACGTCCGAATCTAGAATGGCTATCATTATGAAATTCGCTATTTTGATTGCATTTTAATGATTACAATAGCGAATGACTGAAATCGCGAATTTAAATATAATGAACGTCCGAATCTAGAATGATAATTATTATTGAATTCGTTATTTTGAACCCCACCCGGTTTGATAATTAAGTAATTTTTCTGACAAGCGATGTTTTTCAACGTTTGGAATAATTGGAGCAATGATTGAACGGCGCCACTTTTCTTTTATTTTTTTTTTCAAAATAGCGAATGACCAAAATAGCGATTAGCTAAAATAGCGAATTTCAAAATGATGAACGTCCGAATCTAGAATCGCCATCATTATGAAATTCGCTATTTTGATTGCATTTTAATGATTACAATAGCGAATGACTGAAATAGCGAATTTAAATATAATGAACGTCCGAATCTAGAATGGTAATTATTATTGAATTCGTTATTTTGAACCCCACTCGGTTTGATAATTAAGTAATTTTTTTGAAAAGCGATGTTTTTCAACGTTTGGAATAATTGGAGCAATGATTGAACGACGCCACTTTTCTTTTCTTTTTTTTCAAAATAGCGAATGACCAAAATAGCGAATAGCTAAAATAGCGAATTTCAAAATAATGAACGTCCGAATCTAGAATCGCCATCATTATGAAATTCGCTATTTTCATTGCATTTTAATGATTAAAATAGCGAATGACTGAAATAACGAATTTAAATATAATGAACGTCCGAATCTAGAATGGTAATTATTATTGAATTCGTTATTTTGAACCCCACCCGGTTTGATAATTAAGTAATTTTTCTGACAAGCGATATTTTTCAACGTTTGGAATAATTGGAGCAATGATTGAACGGCGCCACTTTTCTTTTCTTTTCTTTTCAAAATAGCGAATGACCAAAATAGCGAATAGCTAAAATAGCGAATTTCAAAATAATGAACGTCTGAATCTAGAATCGCCATCATTATGAAATTCGCTATTTTGATTGCATTTTAATGATTACAATAGCGAATGACTGAAATAGCGAATTTAAATATAATGAACGTCCGAATCTAGAATGATAATTATTATTGAATTCGTTATTTTGAACCCCACCCGGTTTGATAATTAAGTAATTTTTCTGAAAAGCGATGTTTTTCAACGTTTGGAATAATTGGAGCAATGATTGAACGGCGCCACTTTTCTTTTCTTTTTTTTTTTCAAAATAGCGAATGACCAAAATAGCGAATAGCTAAAATAGCGAATTTCAAAATAATGAACGTCCGAATCTAGAATCGCCATCATTATGAAATTCGCTATTTTGATTGCATTTTAATGATTACAATAGCGAATTTAAATATAATGAACGTCCGAATCTAGAATGGTAATTATTATTGAATTCGTTATTTTGAACCCCACCCGGTTTGATAATTAAGTAATTTTTCTGACAAGCGATGTTTTTCAACGTTTGGAATAATTCGAGCAATGATTGAACGGCGGCACTTTTCTTTTCTTTTTTTTTCAAAATAGCGAATGACCAAAATAGCGAATAGCTAAAATAGCGAATTTCAAAATAATGAACGTCCGAATCTAGAATCGCCATCATTATGAAATTCGCTATTTTAATTGCATTTTAATGATTACAATAGCGAATGACTGAAATAGCGAATTTAAATATAATGAACGTCCGAATCTAGAATGATAATTATTATTGAATTCGTTATTTTGAACCCCACCCGGTTTGATAATTAAGTAATTTTTCTGACAAGCGATGTTTTTCAACGTTTGGAATAATTGGAGCAATGATTGAACGGCGCCACTTTTCTTTTCTTTTTTTTTCAAAATAGCGAATGACAAAAATAGCGAATAGCTAAAATAGCGAATTTCAAAATAATGAACGTCTGAATCTAGAATCGCCATCATTATGGAATTCGCTATTTTAGCCATTCGCTATTTTGATTGCATTTTAATAATTAAAATAGCGAGTGAATGAAATAGCGAATTTAAATATAATGAACGTCCGAATCTAGAATGCTAATTATTATTGAATTCGTTATTTTGAACCCCACCCGGTTTGATAATTAAGTAATTTTTCTACCAAGGGATGTTTTTCAACGTTTGGAATAATTATCGGAATTATTGAAGTATGTCAGAATCGTCTTGGTTGCTCGGACAAGTTCTTGATGTCATTTACGAGTTCTCGGGAAAATTGATTGACCAGCGTTACGTAAATTAAAGATAATTGTTAATTCGGTTGAACAGTGAGTAATGTTTGTTCTCGTAAAAATAAACGTTCTGTTGACGAATTTTGTATGCATTGTTAATTATTACAGTTACTCATGCAACGCTTGTCGTTGGTAACTTATTTTCAATATATATATTCGCGATGACTGCGATGCAAGACGATACAAAATAAAAAATATACTTGTGATTAAGCATCCTCACCTTGACGTCCCATTCGTTGACTCCGCACGCTTTTACGTCCCACCAGTCGATCGTATAACGTCATTTTTGGATTTGAATTGTTTGTTGTTGGTAATCCGCCTGTTTCAGGACTGCTGTAGACGCTATTGTGACGATTTCTCGCAAAGAAACCACCACCACTGCTATAAGTCGTTGATGAACTCCTCACGGAGCCCATTCTCGTTATTTGACGTTGTAGCCAATTTTTTCGTCGCTCAACCAAAGGCGTATCGACGCTTTCCTGAAAATTAAATCGTCAATATTAATACCCACTTTTGTTATTTTTTAAACTCCATTATTTCTCGTTGCTGTTCGCGTAAAAATAATTATGTCAAATTGAGATTACAACATATGTCAAAAGTGCCATTTTTTAGACGCGTTAGGACGAAATATTTTAGAAAATTTCAAAACGATTTTGATATTCATTCTGATCTTTCAAATGTACAATTGAATTTCAGTGCAATAATTGGGCTCAAATTAGTAAAAAAAACGCGTCTCAAAAATGGCACTTTTTGAGATATGTCAAGAAGTGCCATTTTTTAGACGCGTTAGGATGAAATATCTTAGAAAATTTCAAAGCGATTTTGAGATCCATTTTGATCTTCCAAATGTACAATTTAATTTCAGTGCAATAATTGCGCTCAAATTAGTAAAAAAAACGCGTCTCAAAAATGGCAGTTTTTGAGATATGGCAAAAAGTGCCATTTTTTAGATGCGTTAAGACGAAATATCTTAGAAAATTTCAAAGCGATTTTGAGATCCATTTTGATCTTTCAAATGTACAATTGAATTTCAGTGCAATAATTGGGCTCAAATTATTTTTAAAAACGCATCTCAAAAATGGCACTTTTTGAGATGTGTCAAAAAGTGCCATTTTTTAGATGCGTTAAGACGAAATATCTTAGAAAATTTCAAAGCGATTTTGATATCCATTTTGATCTTCCAAATGTACAATTTAATTTCAGTGCAATATTTGGGCTCAAATTAGTAAAAAAAACGCATCTAAAAAATGGCACTTTTCGAGATATGTCAAAAAGTGCCATTTTTTAGATGCGTTAAGACGAAATATCTTAGGAAATTTCAAAGCGATTTTGAGATCCATTTTGATCTTCCAAATGTACAATTGAATTTCAGTGCACTAATTGGGCAAAAATTAGTAAAAAAAACGCGTCTCAAAAATGGCACTTTTTGAGAAATGTCAATTTATAATCACAATTTGACATAATTTTTTACGCGAGTTTTAACTCAAATATTCGTTTATGATATTTTTTTCTAGTCGGCGAGTTAACTCACATAGTCAGCGTACATGTCGTCCTGATGAGCCTTGCGATGTTGAATATGATTGTGCATCTGATTGCCCAACATGACGTTAGCGTACAATGCGTCACTCTCTTTGACTTTGTAACGTTCAGCAGATCCTTTAGGTTCTTCTCTTCGATATTGTTCGCTCGCTACGGTATAGGGCAAATCCTTAGGAACCACTTCATCCCAATATTGATCCTTGAGAAGCTCGGGATGCTCTTCATGCATTTCGTCGACGATCATATATCCAGCCTAACGATAAGTCGATGTTTTTAAAATTATTTAATTATTCGATGTAGGGGAGATGGGGGCAAAACGGGCAGGGGGGGGAAAAACGGGCATCACGACTGAAAATGACAATTGGGGGCAAAACGGGCATCGTTTAAACTTTTTCGAACACGACTTTTTTCAATTTCCTGACATTTCTTACTTGCAAATTTCGGAAAATAATTGGTGATGTCAATAAAACAGGCAGATAGGCAAAACAGGCATCTCGGCTAAATATAAGTATCGGGGTCAAAATTGGCACCAAATCATAAAATGAGAATTTCGTTCTAATTGATTTCTTTATGATATACCGACTTTTTTTTTCAAAGAATTAATTTGATTATAAAATTTTTTAAAAATTCATTTGACTATATTTTTTTTCTTTGCTCAACAAAGTATCGAAAAAAAGTTCTGAACGGATGGTTAAAAAAATTCTGATCTGATGAAGATTATCAATTTTTTTTCATCACCAATTTGACACATTTTCCGCACTTTCCCTATCTAAGGAACGTCAAAAACTGAGACAAATCGTTTTTACGAAAGTTGAGACGGTGCCCGTTTTGCCCCAATCCCGATTTTTAATGGAGCTGCCCGTTTTGGCCCCCTGCCCGTTTTGACCCCATTTCCCCTAAACATATTTTGTTTCTGATTTTTAAAAAAGTAAATTGAAGTATATTTGACTCACTTTTATGTGACGATCGATCAACCAGTTCAATTCTATATCGTCGTCGTCCTCGCCGAATGGATTGATCAGCACCTCAGCCACTTTTAACCAACCAACGTAGAAACAAAACTGCAAATTAACAAGAACAAAAAAAAACCAATTATAATTAATATCGCAAATAATTATTGAAGTTACAGTAGAACGTCGATTATTCGAACTAATTGAGATCGATTACCATTCTGATAATCGAACAGTAATTATTTGTAAAGGGGGAGGAAAATACTGAAACGCTCAAATAATTATAATACAATAATATTATAATATATTTAACGACAATCAATATTTTCAATATTTTATTATCAGTATATATTATATATTTTGATAACGTAGTTTATTTATTCTTGTATTTACTTGGAAATAGATGGAGGATTTTTCTCTGCTTTACAACACAAAATCTTTTTTGCACTGCTAAATTACGTCAACGTCGTTTGGAAAATCGAATCCCTATTCGGATGATTGACGATTTGGATAAACGCAATCATCATTCGGATGTTCTACGTTTCGTTACAATAATCGACGTTCTACTGTAGTTGTAAAGTGAATTAGCAACGCTTTAAGTCGATGTGACGCATCGACTGAGTCAGAAAATTACAGATAACAATATTTTCTGAAAATAGGGTCAATATTTCAGACAAAATGAAATTACATCCAGATGCGAACAATCATTTTGTGTGTCAAACGATTTTTCGTTGTGTTCGTTAATTGTCTGAGAAGACAATTAAATCCCCTTAAACAAGATACAAATATAATACTACTCGCTAAATAACGAATGCTTTTCTTGCATAAATTTATTGGTCTATAAGTGAATTGACATGTGCATACAATTCCTGATTTGATTATGCAATTTCGAGTTTTTATATTTTTACCTTTCCGTTCACGCTTTCAAAGCGGTTGACCTTTGGAATATATAAATGCATCGGGGACTGTTGCATAGATATCCCGAGATTAACGGAGGCCGTGGAGACCTTTTCATTGTCGACCATCAATTATTAATTTCTTTTTTTCGCATTATTTATTTTAGAATTAAATAAGATTTTGGAAAAATGTCGAATTTTTTTTTGCTGGACGTCGGCATAAAATTAATAACTTTATCATAATAAAGATATAGATAAATACAGAAAAAATGCTATCGTCGGTAGCTATAAAGTGATAGTTATTCATTTTATACGACTTTTTTTTTATAGTTACGAAAACCAGAAAATAGTTGTCGCGATTATAAAAATATAGTGAGAGCAATTTTTTTAGTTACGATAACTACAAAAAAAAGTTGAATGGATTAAAAATTAATAGTTATCACTTTGTAGCTGTTAGGACTTCCAGAATTACTCCAGAAAAATTTCTGTCGTCGGTAACTATAAAGTGACAGCAATTCATTTTAAGTATATGCGACTATTTTTTTAAAATATTTACGAAAACCATAAAATAGTCATCGCAACTATAAAAATATCGAGTTAGAGCAATTTCTTAGTTACCATAACTACAAAAAAAAGTTGAATGGATTAAAAATAAATAGCTGTCACTTTGTAGCTGTTAGGACTTCCAGAATTTCTCCAGAAAAATTTCTGTCGTCGGTAACTATAAAGTGACAGCAAGTAATTTTAAGTATATGCCACTATTTTTTTTATAGTTACGAAAACCATAAAATAGTCATCGCAACTATAAAAATATAGTTAGAGCAATTTTTTTAGTTACCATAACTACAAAAAAAAGTTGAATGGATTAAAAATGAATAGTTATCATTTTGTAGATGTTACGACTTCCAGAATTTCTCCAGAAAAATTTCTGCCGTCGGTAACTATAAAAATATAATGATAGCAATTTTTTTAGTTACGATAACTACAAAAGAAAAAGTTGAATGGATTAAAAATGAATAGCTATCACTTTGTAGCTGTCAGGACTTCCAGAATTTCTCCAGAAAAATTTCTGACGTCGGTAAGTATAAAGTGATAGCAATTCATTTTACGTATATGTCACTATTGTTTTTTATAGTTACGAATATCATAAAATAGTCGTCGCAACTATAAAAATATAGTGAGAACAATTTTTAGTTATGATAACTACAAAAAAGAGTTGAATGGATTAAAAATAAATAGCTGTCACTTTGTAGCTGTTAGGACTTCCAGAATTTCTCCACAAAATATTCTGTCGTCGGTAACTATAAAGTGACAGCAATTAATTTTACGTATATGCCACTATTTTTTTTTATAGTTACGAATATCATAAAACAGTTGTCGCAACTATAAAAATATTTAGTTAGAGCAATTTTTTAGTTACCATAATTACAAAAAAAAAAAAATAATAAATAGCTATCACTTTGTAGCTGTCAGGACTTCCAGAATTTCTCCAGAAAAAAATCTGTCGTCGATAATTATAAAGTGACAGCAATTAATTTTAAGTATATGCCACTATTTTTTTAAATATTTACAAAAACCCTAAAATAGTCATCGCGACTATAAAATATAGTTAGAGCAATTTTTTAGTTACCATAATTACAAAAAAAAAGTTCAATGGATTATAAATGAATTGCTGTCGTTTTAAAGTTGCCAGGACTTTCAGAATTTCTCTGAGTGTGTGACTCAGAGGTTCAAATATTTATTTTGTCCTGAGATTGTTACCTGAAGAGTCGTGAAGACTGGAAAGTACATATCTGGTTCCTCGTACTTTCCTCCTGGACTTCCATTGGGCGGACGTTCGACGAACTGTCTTCCAAGGAGAGCCGAGAAAAAATACGCGTACAACGACAATGTCACAACCTGAAATGAAGAAGGAAAAAGTATCGTTAAAAATAGAGTCGACTAAAATACGTTAGAGCGACAATTGAAAGTCTCTGAATTATTGAACATTATGTGCCACGTGCAGTTTCTTAAAAGCGAACACCTCCGAGTTTTGTCTTCCCTTCTCGTATTCCCCGTCTTCGAAACACGATCCTGAAACTCGTCCTGATCGACGAACAATGCCGAGATATCGCCGGCAGTCACGACTTTCCATCTGTATATGCTTTATACCATAAATACAAATATTTCTCTATACGCCCACGCGGGACATTTTTACCTGTGTCAAAATTTCACTTTCACCAAGTGCATCAAGTAAATCTCCTTTTGAATTATCTTCCGAATTAAACTAAAGTACATCAGACGGTCGAAAGTCCAAATTTTTTTGTTTCTCAAATGCGCGACAAACGATTTCGTTTTTAAGATTTTTTTTTCGTGATGCAAATATTTCTCTATTAGCCCACAGTAAAGGATATATTTTTCTGTATTAAAATTGCACTTTCACCAAGTGCATCAAGTAAATCTTTTGAATTATCTTCCGAATTAAACAAACGTACATCAGCCGGTCGAAAGAACGAATTTTTTTGTTTCTTAAATGCACAACAAAACGATTTCGTTTTTTTTAATTTTTCTTCGTGATGCAAATATTTTTCTATTAACCCACAGTAAAGGACATATTTTTCTGTGTTAAAATTTCACTTTCACCAAGTGCATCAAGTAAATCTCCTTTTGAATTATCATCCGAATTAAACAAATGTATATCAGGCGGTCGAAGTCCAAATTTTTTTGTTTCTTATATGTGCGACACATGATTTTGTTTTTTTCTTTGGTTTGAGTTTTTTCGTGATGCAAATATTTTTCTATCCGCCCACATTAAAGGACATATTTTTCTGTGTTAAAATTTCACTTTCACCAAGTGCATCGAGTAAATCTCCTTTTGAATTATCTTCCAAAACGAATTTTTTTGTTTCTTGAATGAGCGACAAACGATTTCGTTTTTTAAAAGTTTTTTTCGTGATGAAAATATTTCTATATTGGCCCACATTAAAGGACATCTTTCTCTGTGTTAAAATTTCACTTTCACCAAGTGCATCAAGTGAATCTCCTTTTGAATTATCATCCGAAATAAACAAACATATATCAGGCGGTCGAAGTCCAAATTTTTTTGTTTCTTATATGTGCGACACATGATTTTGTTTTTTTTTTTGGTTTGGATTTTTCGTGATGTAAATATTTTTCTATCCGCCCCCATTAAAAGACATCTTTCTCTGTGTTAAAATTTCACTTTCACCAAGTGCATCAAGTAAATCTCCTTTTGAATTATCATCCGAATTAAGGTAGTTCTGTCGCGAAGGCAATCCAAACTCATATGCATGAATTTTTAACATGTTGTAATTTAGCTATTCAATTTTACTTGCACAAAATCTTGAAGGCTTTTACCGAGTATTTGAATGAACAATTAAAACTTGAAAATCGATCTTTTTACATGGTGCTCACGGGAGGGCTGGAAAAATTGATCTTTAAATCGAAAATTAACATACTTAGATCAAAGATAGAGAAAAAATAAAAAGTACTACGGATTCGCAAATCATTCAGGACTTGATGCATCATAAAAAAGGTGAAGTCTCCGGAATAATGTTTAATTGAACCAAGGTCAAAGTGCACGATACCGGGCCAAACGACGTTTCCTAACCTAATTATCGTAAAAATGAAGTCAAAACCGCACTAAACATATCAACTATTTACAAATAATCGTTTTAATTTGATTACGGCAATTTCGAAGGATTCTCGATTATTTTTGATACTATTATTGAGGCAGTCAAAGTGATGTGTATGATTATTTTTTAATGTCATATAGACTCTGAGATTTATGACTCCGGCGTACCGACGGAACTACCTTAAACAAACGTATATCAGCCGGTCGAAAGTCCACATTTTTTTGTTTCTTGAATGCGCGACAAACGATTTCGTTTTTTAAAAGTTTTTTTCGTGATGAAAATATTTGTATATCCGCCCGCATTAAAGGACATCTTCCTCTGTGTTAAAATTTCACTTTCACCAAGTGCATCAAGTAAATCTCCTTTTGAATTATTATCCGCTTTGAACAAACGTATATCAGCCGGTCGAAAGTCCGAATTTTTTGGTTTCTTAAATGCGCGACAAACGAATTGATTTTTAACAAAATTTTTTCATGATGCAAATATTTTTCTATCCGCCCACATTAACGGACTTCTTTCTCTGTTTTAAAATTTCACTTTCACCAAGTGCATCAAGTAAATCTCCTTTTGAATTATCATCCGACCGAAACAAACGTATATCAGCCGGTCGAAAGTCCAAATTTTTTTGTTTCTTGAAACGCGCGACGCACGATTTCGTTTTTTTCTTTTGTTTTGTTTTGTTTTTTTTTTCTTTTCGTGATGTAAGGAACGATTTGGTTTAACGTGTCTGACGATGCGAACTACGGTTTCGGATCGCTGTCAATGAACAAGCGGGGGCGAGGCTTAGAGGGGATTTTAAGCCGATTGCTCGTGTGGAACGAGAGACAGAACACGGCAGAGGCATCGTCGGATTTTTGTTTTTGTTGTTTCTTTGCAAAACCGGATAACGAGTGGTAAGAGCAGTGACGGAGCGAGTGAGAGTCCTCAGAACGGTGGAATATATGTATATATATATTTCATATATGAAGGTCACGGGTGTTGGGCGGCCCCGTATGCTTGTAATGGGAAGGTCGTCAGGAAACTCCAGTGGGTTTTCCACCAGATATGCGACGAGCGGCCCAATCTCGTATTACGTGACATTCGATCGATCGATTTATCGACAGGCAATTCCGGACGGCATTGATATATTGCATCGGATGGATTTTCCATATGAATATCAAGGACTATTCATTCAAGTTATTTATTATTATGTGTATATTACTGGTTTTCCAATTGATAGATTACCAAAATACCAAGATTATTAAATTTTATTAGATTATTTATTAGATTACCAAAAAAGTGAATATTCATTCAGGTAATTTATGTTTATCTGTTTTTCACTAATTTTCCAGTTGATAGATTACCAAAAAAGTGAATATTCATTCAGGTACTTTATGTTTATGTGTATTTCACTAATTTTCCAGTTGATAGATTACCAAAATACCAAGATTATTAAATTTTATTAGATAAATTATTAGATTATTGGATTATCAAAAAAGTGAATATTCATTCAGGTAATTTATGTTTATGTGTATTTCACTGGTTTTCCAGTTGATAGATTACCAAAATGGCAAGATTATTAAATTTTATTAGATTAATTATTAGATTATTGGGTTACCAAAGCGGTGAATATTCATTCGGGTAATTTATGTTTATGTGCTTTTCATTAATTTTCCAGTTGATTGATTACCAAAATACCGTTCAATCCTGACGTGTATATGGGACATTCCATGTCAACTCGAACAACGGTCGAATTTTGCCTTGTAAAATTTGGGCCGCCATTTTTAATGTTATTTTTCCATATTAAAAATGCACTCGGAATTTTGTCATTTACGTTTTTTTAATTATAAATATTTACAGCTAAATAGAAAACGCACCGACTTTTCGTCGGACTTTATTCTGTTTATGATTGCAGAATTCACAGATCCGACTTCGAAGTTTTGTTTCTTTGAGATATCGAATTTTGGCCTCCACTATCGTTCTCAAGTCGCATATTCTACCGCATAAAATACCCGTTACAAGTATTTTTATCATGATTTTGAATAACTGATTATATTTCGCTTTTTACAAAGTTTTCTCCTATAAGGAAGCCAGAATTGATTAACATACTTCTTCGTAGAGGAAGCTTTATATTTTCTTGTATTGTTTTCATGATTTTTAAAGTTTTTAAATATTTTTGAAGACATTCTATGGATATACCTGTAAATCTATCGGCATGGAACGCCATATATATTTGACAATGTTTTTCAGGGAGATAACACAGCCGAATCACCAGCCAGACAGTTTTTATGCCTGTTTGTATATGTAGCTGCGAATGTACGTCGCATGATTGATGGCACCGCGAGGATTGGTGTGTTGCAAGTGGATCAACCACAAACACGTCACAACCGTCGGGAGAAGTACAAAAATAAGTATTGCGTACAAATTGTCTTGTACAATCGCAAAAAAGTGTAACTCGATGGGATACTGAGGATAAAAAATTCATCACAATTGTCTGGAGAAATAAAAATAAGAATTGTCTACAAATTGTCTTGTACAATCGAAAAAGGCTGCAAAGTAGAACTTTGCAAATTGCTTCCTCATTATTATTGGGTTTTTACAAATCTACCTCTATGAGGAAGCATGTTAATCTATTTTGGCTTCTTCATAGAGGAACCTTTGTAAAAATCCAAGAATAATGAGGAAGCAATTTGCAAAGTTCTACTTTGCAGCCTTGTTTGAAAAAACTTTAAATGGCATTAGTTTTGAACCCCTTGACAGATTCTCGCCAGATTCGAACTGATGCTTAGTTTACCCACACTCTACTTGTGGACCAAATTTGAGCCCGATATCTTACAAATTGCGGAAGTTAGAGCACAATCAAAAAATTCAAAATGCCATAAATTTAATACCCCTTAACGGATTGACGTCAAATTTACTCCCAAACTTTATTTAATAACAGTCCACTTGTGGACCAAATTTGAGCCCGATATCTTAAAAATTGCGAACGTTAGAGCACGAACAAAAAATGTGAAAAATTTAAAAATGCCATAAATTGTGAACCCCTTGACGGATTGACACCAAATTTAATCCCAAACACTATTTGATAACAGTCCACTTCTGGTCCAAGTTTGAGCCGGATATCATGAAAATTACGGGAGTTAGAGCCCGAGCTGACATTCTCCAAAAAATTCAAAATGCCATAAATGTTGTACACCTTGATGGATTAACTCCAAATTCAATCCCATACCTTGTTTAACAACAGTTTACTCGTGGTTCAAATTTGAGCCCGATATCTTAAAAATTGCAGAAGCTAGAGCACGAACAAAAAATTAAAAATGCCATAAATTTAATACCCCTTAACGGATTGACGTCAAATTCACTCCCAAACTTTATTTAATAACAGTCCACTTGTGGATCAAATTTGAGCCCGATATCTTAAAAGTTGCGAAAATTAGAGCACGAACAAAAAATGTCAAAAAATTTAAGAATGCCATAAATTGTGAAGCCCTTAACGGATTGACACCAAATTTAATCCCAAACACTATTTGATAACAGTCCACTTCTGGTCCAAGTTTGAGCCGGATATCATAAAAATTACGGGAGTTAGAGCCCGAGCTGACATTCTCCAAAAAATTCAAAAAGCCGTAAATTTTGAACACCTTGATGGATTAACTCCAAAGTCAATCCCATACCTTGTTTAACGACAGTTTACTCGTGGTTCAAATTTGAGCCCGATATCTTAAAAATTGCGAAAGTTAGAACACGAACAAAAAATGTCAAAAAATTTAAAAATGCCATAAATTGTGAACCCTTTAACGGATTGACACCAAATTTAATCCCAAACACTATTTGATAACAGTCAACTTCTGGTCCAAGTTTAAGCCGGATATCATAAAAATTGCGGGAGTTAGAGTCCGATCTGACATTCTCCAAAAAATTCAAAATGCCATAAATGTTGTACACCTTGATGGATTAACTCCAAATTCAATTCCATACCTTGTTTAACGACAGTTTACTCGTGGTTCAAATTTGAGCCCGATATCTTAAAAATTGCGGAAGTTAGAGCACAACCAAAAAATTCAAAGTGCCATAAATTTTAAACCCCTTAACGGATTGACGTCAAATTCACTCCCAAACTTTATTTAATAACAGTCCACTTGTGGACCAAATTTGAGCCCGATATCTTAAAAATTGCGAAAGTTAGAGCACGAACAAAAAATGTCAAAAAATTTAAAAATGCCATAAATTGTGAACCCCTTGACGGATTGACACCAAATTTAATCCCAAACACTATTTGATAACAATCCACTTCTGGTCCAAGTTTGAGCCGGATATCATAAAAATTGCGGGAGTTAGAGTCCGATCTGACATTCTCCAAAAAATTCAAAATGCCATAAATTTTGAACACCTTGATGGATTAACTCCAAATTCAATCCCATACCTTGTTTAACGACAGTTTACTCGTGGTTCAAATTTGAACCCGATATCTTAAAAATTGCGACAGCTATCGTGCTAACAAAAAATTGTGCAAATACGCGCACACACACACACACATACATACAGACATTTTTTCTAAACCACTTTTCTCGACGTTTTAGACCATTCTGAGTGTCCTCACATGAAAATCTCGAAAACAATTTTTTTCACGAAAACAAAGCTTCCTCTATGAGCAAGCAAAAAATGTAATTCGATGCGATAGTGAGCATAAAAAATTCGGCACAATCGTTGGAAAAAGTAAAAATAACTATTGCAAACAAATTGTCTTGTACAATCGAAAAAAGTATAAATCGATGAGATAGTGAGAATAAAAAATTCGGCACAGTCGTTGGAAGAAGTAAATATAACTATTGCATACAAATTGTCTTGTACAATCGAAAAAAGTATAAATCGATGAGATAGTGAGAATAAAAAATTCGGCACAATCGTTGGAAGAAGTAAAAATAGCTATTGTGCACAAATTGTCTTGTACAGTTGAAAAAAAAGTGTAACTCGATGGGATAGTAAGGGAAAAAAATGCGACTTCCTGGGCGGACGAGAAAGATGCGGATGGAAATGTGATGTGACGAATCACGAGAAAATTGATTGCAATTCCAGTGTCATGGCCTTCTAGGAAATTTAATTAATATTCCCATTTTAGTAATAATCGGTTACGTATATCGAATATAGCATCAATCTTGAATTGCCATTATTCGTGTGCGACTTGTTCAGCAGCTACATAAGATGAAAGACAGTAGCGTATATGTAAAGCATCGTTGCAGAGTGGCGTCGTCTTGACGCCACGGCAAAAAATAATAACGGGGACCGAACCGTCTATTAGGGAAGTTAGACTGATGAGCAATTAGCGTTGCGCAACTCTCGGCAGAGAAGAGAGAAGAGAACCGTCTAATTGCGAATAAAAGTGGCAGCGAATCTACTTTCCTACTTTCCGACCACAAGGCGATTCCCGTACGAGCAAACACTTGTGCTCGTACGAGGCAAATTATTCAGTTAAATATTCAATGCATCACATACACATTTTTTTATGAAAAATTTCATACCGTTAGAATACGATTATTTTTTTTTTGTAAAAATAAAGAAAAGAGAAATCCGCAATAAAAATAATTTTACAAAAATTAAAAAACTCCCGAATGAAAAAATGAGTATAATTAATAAACAAATTGGGTAAATGAAAAATTGTTAAATAAGAATCATTCGCATATTGTAGTCGGGAGATTAATTTTTCAACTCTTCAATTTTAGACAAAATTTATGCAAAAATCGAGACTTTCTAGCTTTTTTAATTTTTTGAAAAAAGGGTGTTGGGTGTTCTAACTTCCGTAAAAATTTGTCTATGATGCTAAATAGTTATTTTTAAGAGTATGTTGTTTAGCAGTTAGCACTTGATGTTGTTTGGTATTGAATTTGGCTATAATTGATAAAGCGGTTCAAATTTTATGAAATTTTGGATTTAAAAAGAAAATGGCTTTATGGCATTAATTTATCCAAAATATTATCTGCGATATCAAGCCCAAATTTAGTATGTGAACAAAATAATATTCAGCCATGATAAATATATAATTTCGTGACAAACGATATAAAAATTTTGATTTTACGGAATTCCGAAATTAAAAAAAAATTACGGTATCGCAATAATTTTGGCAAAACATAAGATATCAATCAGAAATTAAAAATATGAACAGAATAATATTTAACCATGAAAGATATGTAACTTAGTGACGAATGGTAAAAAATGTTGATTATACACAATTCTAAATTATTTAAAAAATTATTTTTATCGCATTAACTTCAGCAAAATTTGAGATATCAAGCCCAAATTTAGTATATAACTAAAATAGTATTCAATCATGATACATATATATTTTAGTGACAAACAGTTTAAAAATATTATTTTATGGAATATCAAATTATTTTCAAAATTCATTTGAATTTTTTGACACTTTGAATTTTTAGTAAAATGTCTTTTGAGCTAAAATAAGCCTGCAAAGCAAAACCTTGCAAATTGCTTCCTCATTATTTTTTGCTTTCTACAAAGCTTCTTCTATGAGGAAGTCAAATTAGATTAACGTACTTCCTCATAGAGGTAGCTTTGTAAAAAGCCAAAAAAGGATGCAAAGTAGCACTTTGCAAATTGCTTCCTCATTAATTTTCATCTTTTGCAACGCCGCCTCTATGAGGAAGATTCTATATTTTATTTTTAGCTTCCTCACAGAGGAAACTTTGCGAAAGATGCAAATTATTGACGAAGCAATGTGCAAAGTTGAACTTTGCATCCTTATTTTAAATACAAATTAAAGAAATACGAAAACAAAAATTTTCATAAATTCAAAATTCTATAAAATCTAAACCGCTTTATGTATTTCGTTTAAATTCAATACCGATCGTCATTTTTCATTGCTTTATTCATCAAAAAGTGTTTAAGCTCATTATCTAAAAAATTCTGGCAGCTAGAGAACATACCGAGAATTTTTGAAAAATTCAATGTCTTATAAAATCTGAATCACTTTACCAATCTTCACCAAATTCGATATCTACTACAACTGGATGTTAATTTTATCTTGCAAAAGAATTGAGCACGTTTGGTCGAACTTAACTTAAATAACAACGAAAATAAAATTTTTTGGAAAATTCAAAATTTTATAAAATCTAAACCGCTTTATGGATTTCGTTCAAATTCAATACCGACCTTCATTTTTCATTTCTCTATTTGTCCAGAACTATTGAAATAAAAATAAAAAAGAACTACAAAAATTGCGGAAGCTAGAGAACATACAGACATTTTTCGAAAAATTGAAAGGCTTATAAAATTTCAATTTCTTTTTAAATTTTTTCGGAAATGTATACATAGGAAGGTCCGTTGCTCCTCTACCAGCGTGCCAAATTTCAGCTTCATTGTTAAGGGGATGCTGGAGTAGATTTTTTTACCGACTTTGGTTGGTAAAAATAGGCAATTTCGTAGTATACACTATTCATCGAAAATATGCTACAAATATGCGTCAAATTTTGCAGGGATGTAATAAAAACATCCATGCTTGGGTGTCCGGTCGAATTACTGTTCAAAACATACAAGAAATGTAAGAAATTGTATATTACTGAAGCTCTCAAAAACCAATATGGCCGCTCGAAATATCAACAGGTCCTTTGAGGTAAGATATAAACGTTTCTGGAACTCAGATGTGTTAAATCAGACCGGACACCCATTCTTTGATTATTCCTGAACCTTTCAAAACCGTCGAAATGTCGATTACACAAACCAAATCCACGAATAGTGTATACTACGATTGCAAAGACTGTTTGCTTTTCGCACAGGCTCTGAGCTGGTAAAGAGCATGAATATAGTTCCGTCATTAGGAGACAGGTGGCGCTGTTTACTTTTGGCAAAAGCTCCGAGCCTCTGCGATGCGACCGTAGTATACACTATATATGGATTTGGCTTGTGTAGTTAACATTCTGATGGTTTTGGAATATTTAGAAATCATCACAGAATTGACGTCCGGTCTGATTTTACGTATCTAATTTCCAGAAACAATTATATCTTACAGCAAAGGTCTGTTGAAATATGGTGTGCGGCCATTTTGCTTTCGGTATCTTTTGCCAAAAGTAAGCAGACTACTCGGCGCCACCTGTGTCCTAATCGAGAAACTTACCGACCAAAGTCGGTATCGAAATCTACTCCAGCATCCCCTTAAGTGGATGCTTAAGGGAGTATATTTTTTTGCCGACTTTGGTTGGTAAAAATAGGCAATTTCGAAGTATACACTATTCATCGAAAATATGCTACAAATATGCGTCAAATTTTGCAGGGATGTAATAAAAACATCCATGCTTGGGTGTCCGGTCGAATTACTGTTCAAAACATACAATAAATGTACGAAATTGTATATTACTGAAGCTCTCAAAAACCAATATGGCAGCTCGAAATGTCAACAGGTCCTTTGAGGTAAGATATAAACGTTTCTGGAACTCAGATGTGTTAAATCAGACCGGAAACCCATTCTTTGATTATTCCTGAACCTTTCAAAACCGTCGGAATGTCGATTACACAAACCAAATCCACGAATAGTGTATACTACGATTGCAAAGACTGTTTGCTTTTCGCACAGGCTCAGAGCTGGTAAAGAGCATGAATATAGTTCCGTCATTCGGAGACAGGTGGCGCTGTTTACGTTTGGCAAAAGCTCCGAGCCTCTGCAACGCGACCGTAGTATACAGTATATATGGATTTGGCTTGTGTAGTTAACATTCTGATGGTTTTGGAATATTTAGAAATCATCACAGAATTGACGTCCGGTCTGATTTTACGTATCTAATTTCCAGAAACAATTATATCTCACAGCAAAGGTCTGTTGACATATGGTGTGCGGCCATTTTGCTTTCGGTATCTTTTGCCAAAAGTAAGCAGACTACTCGGCGCCACCTGTGTCCTAATCGGGAAACGTACCGACCAAAGTCGGTATCGAAATCTACTCCAGCATCCCCTTAAGTGGATGCTTAAGGGAGTATATTTTTTTACCGACTTTGGTTGGTAAAAATAGGCAATTTCGAAGTATACACTATTCATCGAAAATATGCTACAAATATGCGTCAAATTTTGCAGGGATGTAATAAAACCATCCATGCTTGGGTGTCCGGTCGAATTACTGTTCAAAACATACAATAAATGTACGAAATTGTATATTACTGAAGCTCTCAAAAACCAATATGGCAGCTCGAAATGTCAACAGGTCCTTTGAGGTAAGATATAAACGTTTCTGGAACTCAGATGTGTTAAATCAGACCGGACACCCATTCTTTGATTATTCCTGAACCTTTCAAAACCGTCGAAATGTCGATTACAGAAACCAAATCCACGAATAGTGTATACTACGATTGCAAAGACTATTTGCTTTTCGCACAGGCTCAGAGCTGGTAAAGAGCATGAATATAGTTCCGTCATTAGGAGACAGGTGGCGCTGTTTACTTTTGGCAAAAGCTCCGAGCCTCTGCAATGCGACCGTAGTATACACTATACATGGATTTCGCTTGTGTAGTTAACATTCTGATGGTTTTGGAATATTTAGAAATCATCACAGAATTGACGTCCGGTCTGATTTTACGTATCTAATTTCCAGAAACAATTATATCTTACAGCAAAGGTCTGTTGACATATGGTGTGCGGCCATTTTGCTTTCGGTATCTTTTGCCAAAAGTAAGCAGACTATTCGGCGCCACCTGTGTCCTAATCGGGAAACTTACCGACCAAAGTCGGTATCGAAATCTACTCCAGACATCCCCTTAAGGTAGTTCTGTCGTGAAGGCAATCCAAACTCATATGCATGAATTTTTGACATATTGTAATTTAGTTATTCAATTTTACTTGCACAAAATCTTGAAGGCTTTTACCGAGTATTTGAATGAACAATTAAAACTTGAAAATCGATCTTTTTACACGGCACTTACGGGAGGGCTGGAAAAATAAATCTTTAAATCGAAAATTAACATACTTAGATCAAAGATAGAGAAAAAATAAAAAGTACTACGGATTCGCAAATTATTCAGGAATTGATGCATCATGAAAAAAGGTGAAGTCTCCGGAATAATGTTTAATTGAACCAAGGTCAAAGTGCACGATACCGGTCCAAATGACGTTTCCTAACCTAATTATCGTAAAAATGAAGTCAAATCCGCACTAAACATATCAACTATTTACAAATAATCGTTTTAATTTGATTACGACAATTCCGAAGGATTCTCGATTATTTTTTTATATTATTATTGAGGCAGTCAAAGTGATGCGTATGCTTATTTTTTAATGTCATATAGACTCTGAGATTTATGACTCCGGCGTACCGACAGAACTACCTTAAAGTCGTTTTCGAGATACAGCGGTTTGAATTTTGCAAGCGTGCCACACACACAAATACATACATACAAACATACATCCGGACATTTTTTCTAAACCACTTTTCTCGACATTTTGGACCATTCTGAGTGTCCTGACATGAAAATCTTGAAAAAACATTTTTTTTACGAAAAAAGAGAAAAATAATGAGGTAGCAATTTGCAAGATTCTAATTTGCAGGCATTTTCGTTTGAAATGATCTTTATGAAAATCCTATGCAGGGAAAAAAACTTATATTCGGATAAGAAAAAAAAATGTACATACGCAATCTGTGGAATGCGATAAGTCCCGAGTAAAGAACACGCAACATAGTATACGTATAGAGTTCATAACGCTGTATGAATATAGTGAGAAACGTTATTGAATCCGACAGGAAAACGACAACGTCGACATTTTATGACTGAGGCTGCGTAAAAGAGTGCCTCGGGAAGTTGATTAGAATAAAATTCATGAGCGTTTGAGTTGCAAGCCTGAGCGTTGAAATTGAAAGACAACGAGGGGCGCATATGTGTCGACGGCATTCGTATTATATTAAAAGCATGCAAAGGAAAGAGGAAACGCTTGGTCGACGCTCAACTACAACTACACAGTGGCATGTTAATAGTTTTACCGATGTGGGAGGATGTACGTCGACTGTCGTGTAATTATTGCAACTACGTGAGGATAACGAGTGTCAGTAGTTGATGAAGACGTAAGCATTCAGAGATGTACGATGAAACGTTCGGAGATGCAAGCAAACATACAAGTGCGAATGCACAAACAATTACATTGGGAATTAATGTCTGTCACATTATTTTCTGCAACATATTCTGACGATTGAAATAAATAAGTCAATTTAAAAATATAACGTTCGTTGCTAAATTATTTATCTATCAAGGCTGAATATTATTTCGTTTACATACTAAATTTGGCCTCGCTATTTCAAGTTTTGCAAAAGTTAATGCAACAGTGTTACTTTTTGTAATAATTCAAAATTTCATTAATATCGTTTGTCACTAAATTATACATCTATCATGGTTGAATATTATTTCCATGTGCACATACAAAATTTTGGCTCGCTATCTCAATTTTTGCAGAAATTAGAGCAATAATGGTATTTTTGTTGAAAATTTAAAAACTCCATAAGACCTGAACCACTTTACCGATTTCATCCAAGTTTAATACCAAATAGCATTGAGTGTACCCGCTTTTATAAAAAACGATTTAGCGAAATAGACTAAATTTTACGAAAATTAGAGCGATCACGCTGTTTTTTCGAAAAATTCAAAAAGGCATTAAATAGAAATTTGTGTATACAATACAATCTGTCAAAAAACTGCATCAATTAATGAGGGGCTGGTACTTCACTTGCACTGTACAAAAAATCTACTCGAAATTTAATGTACAAGTACTGTAAGTTTTCATGCAAAAACTGGTTTATTGAATTTAATATACAAGTATGATGTAAAATTAATATATGGTACAGCAAATTCAATAATTCACTTAAATTTTACCGTAAAAGTACATTAATTTTATACCACAATTGTAAATTAAATTTAGATGACGAGTTTATGCATAAAAACTTTCAGTCTTTTCTAACAGTGTGTGTATCAAATTTCAGCTCGACAGCTAAAACCGTTCTTCAATTATAAGCGATTGAATTCTCAAAGTTGCATACACACACACAAACATACATACATGCGGACATTTTTCAATACTACTTTTCACGGCACTTTGGATCATTTCCAGTGTCCTGACATAAAAATTTTGAAAAAAAAAATTTCATGATAATGTCTCCTCTACGAGGAAACAAAACGGCCAGGAACTGAAGTTTAACGAAATTTAAGGTAATATGAGCGTCTTGTCTGACGTCACATAAGTTCGAGGGAAATTAAGAGAGAATTACGAACAATTCTCGATGAGACAAAAAATCTGAAAAAAATCACGCATATGGAAGGTGCTAAAGAGATTATTTTAGCACAATACTAATTTAAAACTGTTATTAACAAATGACTGAAATAAATAATTATTCAACATAATATCCGGCAACCTAATTTTTTTTTGTTATAAAAATGATTTTTTAATTTTTCAGCATACGTATGAATTATTTGAAAATTGAGTTTTTCTAAATGTTAAAATAAAAAATGTTCATAACATTTTAAAATTATTATTGTGCCAAAATAATCTCTTTACCACCTTCCACAGACTGAACAAAAAATGTCATTGATTCAATAAATCCATCGTTAGCGGGCTGCAAAAACAAGTATTTTTTAATTAACTCTAGTTCTTATTCTTATAATATTATTTTGCTTATTTTAGAGTTATTGTTTTGATCTCGTATGGAATTGGAGGAATTAGAAACGATGGATTTATTGAATCAATGATATTTTTTTTTCAGTGTATGCTTGATTTTTTCAGTTTTTCATATAATCAATTTTCCTCGAACTTATGAGACATCAGACAAGACGCTCATACTACCTTAAGTGATGAAAAAAATCGCTAATAACTGTAAATTAATTTTTTCGTTTATTAAAACAAAACATGAAAGAAAAAGTTTCACGATCGGCATATTTTGCGTTATGTTGGCATTCTCGATGAATATAATTATTAGAAATAAATGGTAAATTAGATTTGTGGTATGAGAAATATGAGAAGAAAAAGAAGAAGAAGAATTTTAGAAGATCTGTCGAAGCTTAGGTTACTCACCTGCGTGTAAACAAGAGGCACGCAAACAGTGTCGTAACCGATGAGAGCACCTAGCCTCTTCCGGATATCGCTGAGCTCCACCAGGAGAGTCTGCACCACCTGATCGCTCGTTATCAAGGACTCCTTTCTTGCTCGATTTATTATGTTGGTCGCCCAGACGAGTGGCATCCAGTACTTGGACATGGCAGCCTTCTTATTCATCATCTCGAATATTTTCTTCTCGGACTCCATCATCAGACCTGAGGAAAAAGCCAAGGAGAAAACGGTGGTCAGCATTCGCGGTTTGGAAAGTCTTTTGTCCGTCGAAAAAAAAATAAAAAACACGTTATTGCTATTGCAAGTTTGATGCGAAGGATACGCATTTGACTTTATTGTCGAAAGGCCGTTTTTTTATTACCGATATATTGTCGAGCATTAAATTATCTTGACATTGAATCAACGCTCGGATGGGCACAGAACATTTGTGAAATTTTTATAAATATTTTTTATTCACAAATTGATGATACAAATGTCGTATCGTTAAATAAATTTTATTAGCCTTTTATTCGATTAACATACAGTTTACCTTAATTTGCTCAGTAATAAGCAGAGTTGTAAATTCCCATTAAATCATGAGATATAGTTTACAGTACAATTTGTTTTGTAATTATGATTTCATAATAATAATGTGTAGTGATTATAAAATAGAGTGTAAACATTTGAATACCTGAAAAAAATACTAATTTTCGCTTTAATATTGCAAGAAATAGTGGAAAAATGGAAGAAATAAGTAATGTATTATTTATTTTTTTCCATTTTTGCAAAAGAATTACAGTGAATTTTTATTGAAAAATAATAATTTTTGCAGCCATTCCAAAGTTTAATCATCGTATTACAATCGCTACATGTTATTATTATAAAATCATAATTATAGAGCTGATCGTATAATCATTATTATTTCTATAAGTATTGGGCATTTACAACTCTGGTAATAAGTATACATACATTTTTTTGGCAATAAATTTATTACGGCCTGGAGTTGTTTTTAAAAAATGTAACTCGTTAAATCATTTAGCAATTTGTCATGAAATTCTCCAATAATTTTTAGTATTTTTTCCTTGATTCTTCAACGTTGCTTAATGCGTACGACGGAAGATCTCACCGCGCGTACATTCCGTCGATTTTGCAATGACGAATTGTGTCGATTAGGCAAATTACTCAGCGAAGATCAAACAATTCTTTATGAAGAGGGATAACAAGATGTTCATACGATTAATTACGTCAAATTAGTTTCCTTTATTCGTGAAAAGATTAATAATTTTAGCGCCTCCGTATGATTATCCGTCATTATTCAAACTCAAAACTATTTACAATACATTTGAATTTCAATATTTTTTATCACCGAATCTACGTCATTTTAATTGAAATTTCTGTTATTAATCTTACTAGAAAATCGACGTTGGATCTCGACTATCTGTTTATAAATAATTTGAAAAAAAATTATTTGTGTGTTTCAAGCGATTTCTGAAAATTAAAAAAAAATTGAACATATAATCACGAAATAAAGTAGGGAGCAATATCCTTAATCCAAGTCACGTGTAGAAGTTCGGAATCCTTCGATCAACAAAAATACATTATATAATAACGATCGGCTCGGAGGTTCGATAAAAAAAAACAAACATTCGTTTTTGACATTTCGAGACATTAAACGAAAACCTGTTTTTCCATGTACACCACTCGAAAAGTCTGTCAAGGTCACTGTGCATCTCAAGTGCATCCTGTATGCAACGAATAATGATTAAAAACATTAAGAGATGAAAAAAACAGCGTGAAACTAAAACTCACAATAATCTCGTTTATAAATAATAAATAAGACAAAAAGAGAAGATGACCTGAGTGAAAATTCTGTCAAGTATCGGATGGAGCCTCGAAACTTATTACTCCTCACTTTAAGGGGGTTGGAGCGCTCCACACTAGTCAAATCAGTGCTAAATTTTTAAAAGCGTTTCTAAAATTTCAGATGGTTTAATAATCTGTTCCAAGGTGTTAATCACATAGCAGCATTAGTTCTCGATATTCAAATACATTCACAGCTGTCATATGAACAGTAAATCGATCAATATCTCCAAATTTCCGATGTCATGTTTTTTCATCCAGTTTTGTAAAAGGGTAAACCGTAATATCAGTCCGATTATGACGAAACATAGCTCATTTTGATCAGTGGAAGATCCTTAATCGATTGACCGTCCGGATTTTCTATAGTATCAGGCGTTCAAAAGTTACAGCCATTTGTATACTTGATGTTAGGTTATGATAGGATAAACAAACGCTTGTATCTTTTGAACTACTAATACGATTTAAAAAAATATACGGCCAATCGATAGAATATCTTTTAGTAAACAAAATGAGCTATTGGTCGTCATAATCGGACTGATATTACGGTTTACCCTTTTAAAAAACTGGATGAAAAAACATAACATCGGAAATTTGCAGATATTGATCGATTTACTGTTGATATCACAGCTATGAATGTATTTGAGTATCAAGAACTAATGCTGCTAGGTGATTAACACCTTGGAACAGATTATTAAACCATCTGAAATTGTAGAAACGCTTTTAAAAATTTAGCACTGATTTGACTAGTGTGGTACGCCCCAACCTCCTTAACAACTGTCTGCCGATTACGAATATTTATTAGCGCTGTAAGCGCAAAACGTGCTGCACGTGGTTTGGTAATTGCAGTGATGCATCATTGGCTTCCGCACGTTCGTAACCATACATAACTCGTCGAGGATGAAGCCAAGTAAAAGATGCCGATGAGCATCGGGATATTTTGTCGATCGGGAAGATTCGAAATTGCATTTTAATAGATTTGTATAATTCAGAGTTGTAAATCCCCATTAATTCATGAGATTTAGTTTACAGTACAATTTGTTTTGTAATTATGATTTCACAATAATAATATGTAGTGTATATAATATAGTGTATATAATATAGTTTACAGTACAATTTGTTTTGTAATTATGATTTCATAATAATAATATGTAGTGATTATAAAATAGAGTATAAACATTTGAATAGCTGAAAAAAAAATACTAATTTTCGCTTTAATATTGCAAGAAATAGTGGAAAAAAATGAAGAAATAAGTAATGCATTACTTTGTCAATGCATTACTTATTTTTTTCCATTTTTTCAAAAGGAATACCGTGAACTTTTATTGAAAAATAATAATTTTTGCAGCCATTGCAAAGTTTAATCATCGTATTACAATCGCGACATGTTATTATTATAAAATCATAATTATAAAGCTGATCGTATCATCATCATTATTTCTATAAGTATTAGACATTTACAATTCTTGTATAATCTGTGGTCACACAGAAAAAAAAGTTGCAAAGTAGAATTTTGCGCATTGCTTCCTCAATGATATCAATTTTTCACAAAGAGTAAGGTTATTCATTATTTTTGGCTTCCTCATAGAGGAAACTTAGTGAAAAATGGAAATTAATGAGGAAGCAATGTGCAAAGTTCTACGTTGCAATTTTTTTTCGTTACCTCTATAGTTTTTGAAAAATTCAAAATCACATAAAATCTAAACCGCTTTACCGATCATCACCAATTTTGGTAAGTTGCAGTGCTGAATGTTTGTTTTCGTTTGTAGAAAATTTCAATTGATTTGGTGAGGTTTGACGTGAGTTAGAGCAAAACGTACATTTTTTTAAAAATTCAAAATGCCTTAAATTCTAAACCACTTTGCCGATCATCACCCAATCTGGTACGTAGTAGTGCTGAATATTATTGTTCATCTGTAAAAAATTTCAATTGCTTTGTTGATATTTTACGTGAGTTAGAGCAAAACGTAAATTTTTCGAAAATTTCGAAAATGAATAAAAAATAATCTTATGGTTGATTTTTTTTTTAAATTGTCACAAAGAAAGATGTCCACCTGCCCCACGTGTACGCTAAATTTTAACTCGATTAATGAAGCTGTTCTTGAGGTATCAAAGTTTGAATCTTTGAATCCTTCTAAACCATTTTTCTCGACGTTTCAGACCATTCTGAATGTCCTGACGTCTTAAAAAAATTTTTTTTTACAAAAACAAAACTTCCTGTATGAGGAAGCAAAACTGTGGCTCGAATTACCAAGATGCTCAAACGGACCCCATAACTTTTCAATTTATTCCCAAAAAACGTCGGTTCACTGGCGGTTAATGCGCCAATTAAACCAAGCAACCTGGTTAATTACGTGAGAAACCAACGAGCGATATTGTAATGCTGGCTGGCGCCAGCACAGCATCACGGAAGCGACGAGAGAACGAGATGAAAGTTCGCTACCGTTACCGCGCCCATGAAAGTCACTCGGTGTTCTCGTTAATGCACTTAAATACATTCAGGACGCCTTTCAAATTATTTTAAAAAATATACAAATACAAATACATACTTATCAATCCTGCATATAGCAGCAGAAATGAATGGCAAAAGATTGCGTATTTATTGCACTCTTCTGTTGCTACTACGGAGAATTTTTTATTCGTAGAAAAGAATAAATTCATGTTCATAAATTCTTGGGCTTGCTATGAAAAATACCACTCTTAAGGAGGTTGGAGCGCTCCACACTAGTCAAATCAGTGCCAAATTTTTAAAAGCGTTTCTACAATTTCAGATGGTTTAATAATCTGTTCCAAGGTGTTAATCACATAGCAGCATTAGTTCTTGATATTCAAATACATTCACAGCTGTAATATGAACAGTAAATCGATCAATATCTCCAAATTTCCGATGTCATGTTTTTTCATCCAGTTTTGTAAAAGGGTAAACCGTAATATCAGTCCGATTATGACGAAACATAGCTCATTTTGATCAGTGGAAGATCCTTAATCGATTGACCGTCCGGATTTTCTCTAGTATCAGGCGTTCAAAAGTTACAGCCATTTGTATACTTGATGTTAGGTTATGATAGGATAAACAAACGGTTGTATCTTTTGAACTACTAATACGATTTTAAAAAATAGACGGCCAATCGATAGAATATCTTTTATTAAACAAAATGAGCTATTGGTCGTCATAATCGGACTGATAATTCGGTTTACCCTTTTAAAAAACGGGATGAAAAAACATAACATCGGAAATTTGCAGATATTTATCGATTTACTGTTGATATCACAGCTGTGAATGTATTTGAATATCAAGAACTAATGCTGCTATGTGATTAACACCTTGGAACAGATTATTAAACCATCTGAAATTGTAGAAACGCTTTTAAAAATTTGGCACTGATTTGACTAGTGTGGAGCGCTCCAACCTCCTTAACAACTGTCTGTCGATTACGAATAACATCGGAAATTTGCAGATATTTATCGATTTACTGTTGATAGTAGAGCTGTGAATGTAAATATATTCACAGCTGTGATTCAAATGAATATCAAGAACTAATGCTGCTATGTGATTAACACCTTGGAACAGATTATTAAACCATCTGAAATTGTAGAAACGCTTTTAAAAATTTAGCACTGATTTGACTAGTGTGGAGCGCTCCAACCTCCTTAATCAGTTAATAAACAAGACTTTTTATTGTAAAAAAAAGTTTGCTGGAAGTTGTTAAATTTTTTTTTTTTCAGGCCATCTTTCAAATTATTTAAAAAAATATACAAATACAAAACATACTTATCAATCCTGCGTATAGCAGCAGAAATGAATGGCAAAAGATTGCATATTTATTGCATTTTTCTGTTGCTCCTACGGAGAACGTTTTATTCGTCGAAAAGAATAAATTCATGTTCATAAATTCTTGGGCTCGCTATGAAAAATATCACTCTTCTTAACCCGTTAATAAACAAGCCTTCTTATTGTTAAAAAAAAATTGCTGGAAGTTGTTGATTTTTTTTACAACCAACATGAGAAACGGTTTTTTCGTTAACGTACTTAAATCCATTCAGGATGCTTTTCAAATTATTTTAAAAAATATACAAATACAAAACATACTTATCAATCCTGCGTATAGCAGCAGAAATGAATGGCAAAAGATTGCATATTTATTGCATTTTTCTGTTGCTCCTACGGAGAACTTTTTATTCGTAGAAAAGAATAAATTCATGTTCATAAATTCTTGGGCTTGCTATGAAAAATATCACTTTTCTTAACCCATTAATAAACAAGCCTTTTTATTGTAAAAAAAATTGGTTGGAAGTTGTTGAAATTTTTTTTTACAATCAACATGAGAAAATGTTTTTTCGTTAAAGTCCTTAAATACATTCAGGACGCCTTTCAAATTATTTAAAAAAATATACAAATACAAAACATACTTATCAATTCTGCGTATAGCAGCAGAAATGAACGGCAAAAGATTGCGTATTTATTGCACTTTTCTGTTGCTACTATGGAGAACGTTTTATTCGTAGAAAAGAATAAATTCATGTTCATAAATTCTTGGGCTTGCTATGAAAAATATCCCTCCTCTTAATCGGTTAATAAACGAGCCTTTTTATTGTAAAAAAAAATTGGTTGGAAATTGTTGACATTTTTTTTTACAAACAAGATGAGAAAAGGTTTTTTCGTTAACGTACTTAAATACATTCAAGACGCCTTTCAAATTATTTAAAAAAATATACGAATACAAAACATACTCATCAATTCTGCGTATAGCAGCAGAAATGAATGGCAAAAGATTGCGTATTTATTGCACCTTTCTGTTGCTAGTACGGAGAATTTTTTATTCGTAGAAAAGAATAAATTCATGTTCATAAATTCTTGGGCTTGCTATGAAAAATATCACTTTTCTTAACCCGTTAATAAACAAGCCTTTTTATTGTAAAAAAAAATTGGTTGGAAGTTGTTGAAATTTTTTGTTACAATCAACATGAGAAAAGGTTTTTTCGTTAAAGTCCTTAAATACATTCAGGACGCCTTTCAAATTATTTAAAAAAATATACAAATACAAAACATTTTTATCAATCCTGCGTATAGCAGCAGAAATGAATGGCAAAAGATTGCGTATTTATTGCACTTTTCTGTTGCTCCTACGGAGAATTTTTTATTCGTAGAAAAGAATAAATTCATGTTCATAAATTCTTGGGCTTGCTATGAAAAATATCCCTCCTCTTAATCGGTTAATAAACGAGCCTTTTTATTGTAAAAAAAAATTGGTTGGAAATTGTTGACATTTTTTTTACAAACAACATGAGAAAAGGTTTTTTCGTTAACGTACTTAAATACATTCAAGACGCCTTTCAAATTATTTTAAAAAATATACAAATACAAAACATACTTATCAATCCTGCGTATTGCAGCAGAAATGAATCCCAAAAGATTGCGTATTTATTGCACTTTTCTGTTGCTCCTACGGAGAACTTTTTATTCGTAGAAAAGAATAAGTTCATGTTCATAAATTCTTGGGCTTGCTATGAAAAATATCACTTTTCTTAACCCGTTAATAAACAAGCCTTTTTATTATAAAAAAAAGTTTGCTGAAAGTTGTTGAAAAAAAAATGGTTACAAACAGCATGAAAAAAATGTAATGAATTATTTCTTTCCAGTCAATTGATGGCTTTGCAAACGTCATTTCGTCATGGATAAAAGATGTAAAAAAGAGTTAATGCGAATACCAAGAATTCAAGTGACAATTTCAACGGTAAATCTGAATATATATACATTTTTTTCGTTTTCTAAAAATTACGACAGTATAAAAGCAACAAAATCTTGCATGCTACACGATTCGCACTTGCGTAAGTTGACGTAAGTACACCAGGGTATTCCCCTGTTGCGGCCAAAAGGAAGCAAATACATATACCGTTGATAAAAGTGGGACTCGATATTTCGCAAGTTTCTACGTACACACACATTGCAATTAGTAACGAATTGACACCTGGCTCACGGCACAGTTTTTTTCAGAGTATGTATCCAACTTTTTTTTTTTCTTTCCTCAAGTCATCGAATGAAGGCGTCAAGATTTATCATTGTGATTTATGATTTTACACGTTGACGTCTGTGGGCCAATTCGATCATCAGCTTTTATATTCTCCTATGACTCAATTCCATTAGGGGATCCCCTTGGTAATTCGCATAAACCCGCTAATTATTTGTCTAAACAACGCTAATATCCTAAGTTCATTCGCTCGGAAACGTCAAAGACCCTACGACAAGAATGAAGCAGAGGAAGAGACAATGTATGCGCGCTGGTTTTACCGTTACACGTCGAGTAGTAGTGACACTTTTCTCGAGAGAACGAGCATCGTTGCATACACAAAATAAAGTTCAAAGCTATTAGCTATTGTATACCTGTATACAAGCTTTCCGTGTGTTTACATGCAATTTAACAGATTTTCTGTGTCAAACCTCCGTTGGTTTTAACGGATCATCGACTCGATTCATTTAAATGCAACATTCGGGCAACTTTGCGATTTTATATTGATTAAAAATGTGTAAATGTGTCAGCCTTGAAGGGGTGAAGAGCAAGAGTGGGAATTATAGTAGAGTTAATGATAAATGAAAGAAAAAGACAATAAGAATGAAGCAACTTTTTTGCATAGACAAAATAAAGTTGAAAACTATTTAATGTAAGCTTCTTTTCAATTTATGATAATTGTGGCCATTTTCATAATAATTTATACCAAATATTCGTACAAATTAACAAGATTATCCACGAGAAAAAGATTCGGTAACATTAAAATAATTTGGTTTGAGTTAACTAAATCCGGCGTTTGCGGGTGGCGAAAGAAATATTTGGTTAAGTTGATTAAAAATTATCATCGAGATTAAAGATTGGATTTCATTATTACATCTCAATATATTTTTTACCCAACCGATTAAACAATGCATCGACAAAATATTTTAGACGATAAAATTTTTTTATCGTATGTTTGGTTGAGTGTACTCAAAACGGGATTCGTAGCTAAATTCTTTGGCTGAATTAAAACCCAACCAAATGTGCGGTTTAATCAACCTTGTTGTTTGTACAACGATGACAGCATATACGATTTAATCGAAGAAATATGTTTTTTAATCAATTCAATTGTAGGTCATTTTGAACCAATGTTATGTTGCTGGTGATTGCTGTACACATTAGACACAAATATACATTTTTATTAACACAACGTCGGTAGAGTTGATTTATATATGCCTCGTTTGATTTAAACAAATTTTCTTCGACCGCCGCTGCGAGATAAATTTTACTGGACCTTTTTCTCGAAGAAGATTTATTCTGGATTCAACAATATTTATAATATTATCCTTGCAAACTTGGTGGCTAAACCTTAGTATGTTATAGGCGCGACCGAATGTTGTAATTATTCATTATTTTATCGACTTTTGGCGGTCTATTTTTTCTGATGGAATTTTGCGAAGCACTTCTCGGGTCTGAGACCGTGATCGCTAGATTCAAAGCGCGCGAAACTGAAGCCTAATTCAAATTTCACTAATCCGAATCTCTAACAAATATCGACTGTAGCTGCTTAATAAATTGAATTAATTCATCAAGCAGCCACAATCGACGAAATTTATCTTAAACAAATTGTGAAAAATTTCCGCCACGACCCGGGTTCGAACCGGGAACATCCAGAATTCTAGCCTGGTGCGTTACCAATTACGCCACCGTGGCCCTGGCAGAATTGATTCACAATCGTTAATTTATAGTCACATATTAACCTTAGTATGTTATAGGCGCGACCGAATGTTGTAATTATTCATTATTTTATCGACTTTTGGCGGTCTATTTTTTCTGATGGTGGCTAAAACTGGACACAAAGCTGGCCAAAAATGGTGCATCTACCATAGATGAGAAAACATGAGAAAGAAATCATGATGGAAAAAAAACTACTACTGATAAACGAAAATTTGAGCATCAACACTGCGATCAAAGTCATCGCACTGTACCAATGTTGGCCATTTTCACAATAATTTATTACAAATCATTTTTTACCCATATTTACATTTTGATAGCTCGGCAATATTCGTACAAATTAACAAGATTATCCACTAGATTTATTCTGGATTCAACAATATTTATAATATTGTCCTTTTAAACTTGGTGGCCAAAACTGGACACAAAGCTGGCCAAAAATGGTGCATCCACCATAGATGAGAAAAAATGAGAAAGAAAGGAAGATGGAAAAAAATGGCTACCGATAAACGAAAATTTGATCATCAACACTGCGATCAAGGTCATCGCACTGTACCAATTTTGGCCATTTTCACAATAATTTATTCCAAATCATTTTTTACCCATATTCACATATAAATCGCTCGGCAAAATTCGTACAAATTAACTAGATTTATTCTGTATTCAACCACGTTTATAATATTATTCTTTCAAACTTGGTGGCCAAAACTGGACACAAAGCTGGCCAAAAATGGTGCATCTACCATAGATGAGAAAACATGAGAAAGAAAGGAAGATGGAAAAAAATGGCTACCGATAAACGAAAATTTGAGCATCAACACTGCGATCAAAGTCATCGCATTGCAAGGAATGTTGTGGTGCACGTTGAAGCGGCGGCCGATGCGGCAGTGCATCCGGAGTGACGATGCGAGAAGGGGTATCCGAGGGCTCTTTGAGTTCAAGGAACGCGAGGATCCTTGCCCGCGTGGCAAGGTCGTCGGGAAAGTAAAAAATAAAAATAAGTCGCGAGTTTCTGCTGTCCAGCACTTATCTCTCTGTTTGCCTTTTTACTTTCCCTACCCCATCCACTTGGCCATCTTCTTCTCTGGAGAGTTGCGCTATATACAACATCATGATGCTCTTCGTCCTCTTGTGTTGTGCCTCGCCAGACACGAAAAAACGAACGTCATCCTCCGCTGAGAAAACCAGTCTCACGTGACTGTCTTCGACTCGCGAAATACACAGTCTGTCTATATCTACTTGCGCCTTGTAGCCTCTCTTCGTGTTGTAACAAACATCTTAAACGCACACAAATACAAATCCACGGAGATTTACGTAGAAACTTATACGCAAGCGTCCGGCTTGTCTTATTATATTTATGGCTGGCTCTATCCAAGTAACCAGCAGGCCCACTGGACCATAAAGATTCAACGAGGGACGAGTTGGTGAACGCACAAAGCGTACAGAGGATCTACGGCTTTTACAAAAATTTTGGCTGTGAAAAATTTCGTTAGACTTTCCTCAATCAGCCGCATGGAGTAAAAAGGGTTGTTGGGATAATTACCATTTTATGAGTTGGCTATAAATGTCAGAACAATTAATTCAGGGTCTATAACCATCTTGAGTAGTTATCTTGACAACAAAAAATGGATTGACATGAGATGGTACGAGTAAACAATCTTGATACTTATCAAAATCCATTTAAATTAGTTTTTGGTTTTGGAATTGTGATAACTCACTGGTAAAAGTCATCTCAACCATTTTTTGGATGCAGTTAACACGGAAAGAAATGTTTGGTTGTGACAACTACGTTTTCAATCTGCTGTAAATAAGGTCTCAACAATTAGTTGCCCCAAACATATCGAATAGTAATCGCAACTATTTACACGATTAGTTCTCGCAAGATTAGTAAGCGTAACCAATCATTGGGACTACCATTCGAATCATTGGGACTACCATTCGAATCGTTGTGACTACCATTCGAATCGTTGGGACTATTATTCGAATCGTTGGGACTACCATTCGAATCGTTGGGACTAACATTCGAATCGTTGGGAATACCATTCGAATCGTTGGGACTACCATTCGAATCGTTGGGACTATTATTCGAATCGTTGGGACTATCCTTCGAATCGTTGGGACTATTATTCGAATCGTTGGGACTATCATCCGAATCATTGGGACTATCATTCGAATCGTTGGACTATGATTCGAATCGTTGGGACTATCATTCGAATCGTTGGGACTATCATTTGAATCGTTGGGACTAACATTCGAATCGTTGGGACTAACATTCGAATCGTTGGGACTATCATTCGAATCGTTGGGACTATCATTCGAATCGTTGGGACTATCATTTGAATAATTGGGGCTACCATTTGAATTGGTGGTATTTCCATTCGAATCATTGGGACTATAATTTGAATTGTTGGGACTACCATTCGAATCGTTCGTACTACCATTCGAATTGTCGGGACGACCATTCAAATCGTTAGGACCATCATTCAATTTGTTGAGCTACCATTTGAATAGTTGGATCTACCATTCGAATCATTGGGTCTACCATTCGAATCGTTGCACAGTGGTAGATCTCGGGGCCCAGGGTAGGCACAATTAAACTAAGGTTGTGATTATAACGAAATTCGGGATTCTAATGTTTTTGAGGTCGCTGATCACGAATCCGAGGTCAAATTTTCAAAATTCAAAATGGCCGATACAATATGGCCGACCGACATAAAAAAAAATTATTGGATTTGAGGGAAACTTCGGGTAACTAAGTTTTTGAGGTCGCTGATCACGAATCCAAGGTCCAATTTTCAAAATTCAAATGGCGGATCCAATATGGTCGACCGACATAAAAAAAATTATCGGATTTGAGAGAAACTTCGGGTAATTATGTTTTTGAGGTTGCTGATCACGAATCCAAGGTCCCAACGCGTTGGGATTACCATTCGAATCCTTGGGATTACCATTCGAATTGTTGGGATTACCATTCGAGTCGTTGGATTACCATCTGAATCGTTGGATTACCATCTGAATTGATGGATTACCATTTGAATCGTAGGGATTATCATTCGAATCGTTGGGACTACAATTCGAGTCGTTGGGATTATCATTCGAATCGTTGGGACTACAATTCGAATCGTTGGGACTACCATTCGAATTGTTGGCATTACCATTCGAATCGTTGGCATTACCATTCGAATCGTTGGCATTAGCATTTGATTTGTAAGGAAAACAAAATAATCGATTGGTTTTGTCAAATAATTTTATGGTTATGGCACCTAATCTTTATTTTTCCGTGAATTCATTATTTTTCTCAGTGCGCTGTGAATTTCAAGCGATTCCCGTTGGCACGAGAGCTCGTAAGCTTGCAAGTCATAGATCGTAAATCGTAGATCGTTGGATCAGCGGCATTCGCAGACGTTTGCCATTGGAAAAGCCAATTGATTGTCAGACGTGTTGCATCGATGATAGCACGATGCACGGAGCAGCTTCGACACGAGTGAAATCAGAGTACGCACTGATTAGGAAACATTCGCGCGTAATTAGAAGAAGCCCATGTAAATATAAAGACAATACAGAAGAGCGTCACACTCTCGTGCCTGCTATTATTGTGTTGCCTGTGCATGCGAACGGATTTTCAATTAGACAAGTCCGAAGACACATGCCAAAAGGAGAAAATTCCACTGTTTGGCTTTGGCGTATACGAACGTGCTGCTGGCATACTATTACGATTTAAATAATCTAAGAGTGCAAGTAAAACAGCAAATGCTAACGGAAATAACAAGTGAAAAAAGATTCTACCATCAATGCCTAAATAAGGTAGCAAAAAAAATGGACACATGGAAAACGTGTTACGATTACAATATATAGTTTGGTTGGAATATCCACTTCAAGTTCAAGAAAACGTGACGGTTAATAGCATCTTTCTACTTTAACCCGTCTAGACACGCTAACCATTTACGACGATCTTCGATCTGACTGAACTTGAGTAACCCTCGGTCCACAATGACTATCGAGTTACACGAGCGATTTAGCTACAGTCACGCTAATCCAATACAGTTTAAGATTCAAGCAATTTTGTCTTCACAATAAAGTGAATACTTGTTGTTTTGCAGATGGCAAAATAAAAATGTAAAATCGTTTCTATCCGAAATAGCGTGATACCGATTTATCGGTATCTTCTTCAAGCAGGAAATATTCGGAATCGCTAATTCCGACCTTGTTATATATCAAGCCCGTTAGTAGAATTTATTTTCCAACGGGATTTTCTGCACCACAGTTCTATCTTGGCTTGGCGATCGGGCGTACAAAAAAAAACAATCGGCACGTTTTCGCGCATGGTTGAAACTCGTATTCCGGCAAATAACCGGAGTGGCGCCACGAGCCGCAAAACGAGCGATGCGTAAAATACACGGAGATTGCGGCAGTAAGATTATTGGTGTACCCCAACCGATCTCCTCAAAGATCGAGCCTACGCGATCGGAAAGCCTGGCGCGATCCGAGTTCGCGGCTTGTGAAAGATCATTTGTCGTTTATCGATAGAACGTCCAACCCGTTATTCGTCGACAGGTGAAAATGCGTGGGTATAACATCGGAATTGATCGGCTCGCTTTCCGGTTCTCCGATCTTAGCTTAGAATCGACGTGAAAACGACCTTGAGGAAGGTCGAATTTCCGTCCACGCGTTAAATCGCCAAGTTGGAATTATCATAATTCTACAGTTTAATATTAAAATAGATACAACCGATATTCTTCGTCTTCTTCTTCCGGATCTCTGTTATTGATTTTTGTCCCATTTATCGACTCTGCTGAATTCTTGAACACAGTCGCAAAATCTTGTCACCGGGTTTGAAGATTATTTCGTATAAAAGGAGAAGCGTTTATGCTGCAGCGAAAGTTTAGATCGGTATTCAAGAAACGATTTTTCTTGAGGTTAACCTCCATTTTAAAGAGACCACAGACCTTGACCTGGAATCTTCTTCAAATAATATATTACACATCAACGAAAAATTTGACTGGATTAGAATTTGAGGATTTTGCCACATGGAAAAAGAAATCGACTGCCATATTGGCGATGTTTCCTCATTATTATCCAGATTTCAAAAACTAAATTATATAATTTCATTACTTGGTCAATTCCATATATCGGACTATATATAATTTCATTACTTGGTCAATTCCATATGTCGGATTATATATCATTTTCTTACTTGGGCAATTCCATATGTCGGACTATATATAATTTTTTTACTTGGGCAATTCCATATGTCAGACTATATATAATTTTTTTACTTGGACAATTCCATATGTCGGATTATATATAATTTTTTTACTTGGACAATTCCATATGTCGGACTATATATAATTTTTTTACTTGGACAATTCCATATGTCGGATTATATATAATTTTTTTACTTGAGCAATTCCATATGTCGAACTAAATATAATTTTTTTACTTGGACAATTCCATATGTCGGATTATATATAATTTTTTTACTTGGGCAATTCCATATGTCGGACTATATATAACTTTTTTCCTTGGGCAATTCCATATGACGAACTAACTATAATTTTTTTACTCGGACAATTCCTTATGTCGTATTATATATAATTTTTTTGCTTGGACAATTCCGTATGTTGGATTATATATAATTTTTTTACGTGGTCAATTCCATATGTCGTATTATATATACTTTTCTTACTTGAGCAATTCCATATGTCGAACTAAATATAATTTTTTTACTTGGGCAATTCCATATGTCAGGCTATATATCATTTTTTTAGTTGGGCAATTCCATATGTCGGACTATATATAATTTTTTTACTTGGTTAATTCCATATGTCGGATTATATATAACTTTTTACTTGGGCAATTCCATATGTCGGACTATATATAATTCTTTTACTTGAGCAAATCCACTTGTCGTACTAAATACTTTTTTTTACTTGGGCAATTCCATATGTCGAACTATATAAAATATTTTTATTTGGGCAGTTCCACATGTCGGACTATATATGATATATTTACTTGGGCAATTTCATATGTCGGACTATATATAATTTTTTTACTTAGGCATTTCCACATGTCGGACTCTATATAACTTTTTTACTTGGGCAGTTCTATATATCGGACTATATATCATTTTTTTACTTGGGCAAGTCCATATGTCGGGCTATATATAATTTTTTAAATTAGGCAATTCCATATGTCGGACTATATATTTTGTTACTTGGGCAATTCCATATGTCGGATTATATATAATTTTTTACTTGGGCAATTCTATATGTCGGACTATATATAACTTTTTTCTTGGGCAATTCCATATGTCAAGCTAAATATAATTTTTTTACTTGGACAATTTCATATGTCGTATTATATATAATTTTTTTACTTGGACAATTTCATATGTCGTATTATATATAATTTTTTTACTTGGGCAATTTCATATGTCAGGCTATATATAATTTTTTTACTTGGGCAATTCTATATATCGGACTATATATCATTTTTTTACTTGGGCAATTCCATATGTCGGACTATATATCATTTTTTTACTTGGGCAATTCCATATGTCGGGCGATATATAATTTTTTTACTTTGGCAATCCATATATCGAACTATATATTTTATTTACTTGGGCAATTCCATATGTCGGGTTATATATAATTTTTTTACTTGGGCAATTCCATATATCGGACTATATATTTTTTTACTTGGTTATTTCCATATATTGGACTATGTATATTTTTTTTACTTGGGCAATTCCATATAACGGATCATATATAATTTTTTTACTTCAGCAAATCCACATGTCTTACTAATTTTTTTTTTTTACTTGGACAATTCCATATGTCGGACTATATATCATTTTTTCCTTGGGTCCAAACAGTTTGTATTTTGTCCTTGGACCCAGTTCTATAGTTTAACTTGTAGACGCTGGCGTTGTTATAGTTGGTTATATATTCTTGTGCAGCTACGTCACTGCAGTGTTTTCCATTTTTCTGTCTCGAACACAGCGTCGGCTTATATTTTTTAGCGTCACTCAGGGAAATAGACGGTGGTTCTAGTCTCTGGTAGAATCGTGTCCGGTAGTTGGTCCATTCGTGCAGCTTCTCTCAGACATATAATTACCTTCTTGCGAACATGTTACGCGCCTGGAAGCCTCATTCGGATCGCTGCTACATCCCGTCCCGGGAATAACGCTTGGCTATCGTGGAGAAACTACGCCCGAACAATTTGAGCTAAATATAGGACGCACTTAGCGAGAGACTATTGGATCCAGCCGAATGGCGATCTCGCGAAAGGCGGGAAAATCAAAGAGTACGACGAACTTGTTCGACTGAATTGATTCAAATGAAGATAGTGGCCGAGTGGCCTACCACTTCCGCGCCTATATGTCTTACGATAATGATAATTACAATGTTGATGACGGCTGGGCGGATTCGACATACCAGTTATGTGTATGATTGACTGCTCCAATATTTTAGCTTTTTCATCTCATTCTCGAAGCTTCGTTTTAATGACCGAGACTAATCGTCCACGTTTCCTTTTCATTTTATTAACATCAATACATCTAGAAAAAAAGATCTAATATAACGAACTAGATTTTAGTTAACGTAAATAAATTTTCTTATTTTAATACCGGCTTAATAGGATTTTTTTTATTATTAAGTAAAATATTTTATTTTAATTGAGTAATTAATATGAAATAAATATTTTTTCGAATCAAATACATTTTTTTAAATTCAATATATTATTTTAGTACATATATAATAATATATAATTATATATGTATTATATAAAATAATATATTCTAGTACTATATTCCAATATATTAATATTATATTCCAATATTAATATATTGGAATATAATATTGGAATATTATTATATTGGAATTTCATTGAAATAAATATATGTACGAAAATAATATATTCTAATATAATAATATAGTACTAATATAATATATTTCATGGTAAGCAAATTTTTATTAAAGCAAATAAAGGCAAAATAAATATATGAATTTAGTGACGTTAACTAAACTTTTTTTCTGGACGTATGTTCGGCCTAAATATATATTAAAAATGAAATAAGTTAAAAATTTGAAGAAAAATTTGGTAGGCAAATCTTTGGTTATGTTAACCAATAATTTGGTTGTGCCTACCAACTTTTTTGGTAACATTTTTTACTAAGTTTTTGTTAGTTCTAACAAAATCTTTTTCTCAGTTTTTTCCCATTTTTTTTTTTGCTTTCGAGCATTCGTTACGAAGGAGAAAAGAGATGTTCATTAAGAGGCTCGCAGTGAGAAAAATCGGCTGAGGTCGTCGCAAATAGGTGATAAGTATCGATCGGCCATCGGTAATATTACTCTGCTGTGCATTGGTGTGAAGCAGCGTCGATAACGCTCACCCGATTGTATAAAACTTGGCTCGAATTATTACGACAGTATCTCAGACGCAGCCTTCGATTGTTTCATTTATTTTATTTTTACACTCGGCTCAGTAACAATTATCTCCTTCGCGGAACATTCTAACTTTTTCATTTTTTTCTTCTTATTTTTGTGTTTCGTATATATATATTTCAAGTTCGTTAAAGCGAGGAAAAAGAAACTCTTGGAAAACATTAGAAATTATTGAGGAGTCATGAGGCACGTTTCTTGTCGTGGTGACTGTAATAAATACTGCCAGGATATAATCAGACTTTTAGTCGCAGTTTACACGGATCACTGGAATTTTGTCATTGTTAAGGTAGAAAAATGGAATTCTATTTCTAGTAATATTTAACATTGCCAATGAGTCTCGTAAATAACGTCATGTACTATATACATATTTCTCTACCAATAATTATTATTAATCATTCGCACAAATATAAAATTGTCAACGTTAATTATTTATAAATCACCGTTCACAGAGATAAAATTATTATTATTATTTACTTATTACGTACGTATGCTTGTTTTAAAAGAAAAGAAAAGAAAAAATATACACTCGGAAGAAAATTACCTTCCGCAAGTCCCAAGTAGGAATAGAATGATACCGAATACACCCGTTTATTATTTGTAAATCAACGAACGTATTATTTAGCACAATCCTGTGTAATTATTATTGATAACTATAGACGCCATTTTATCAGCAGCAGACCGCGAATAGAACGGGAAAATTTTAGAATTACGACAGTGAGACTTCCTTTATTTAGTTAGGTATATATCTCGAGAATGGATGTAAACTATAGTATTTAACAACGCGGTATTAAATTCATACGACAGGAACAGATGTAGAGATCGATATAAGTAGTTGGTGCAACAGGAATCACCCGTTTATTATCTATAAATAGTTTTGTCCCTAGGAATATATAATTACAAGTGAAAAACAGGAACAGACTCCGGGAATAGATCCTTATGGGACGTTTTGCTTCTTTGCATGATAGAAGTACTGAGTTATTTGCCCGAGAGGCTTCCAGCCGATGAAGAGATAGTTCCAGGACGATAAAAAGAAGAGGATTTAGACGGGAATACCGAGAAACAAGAGGAAATCGTGGCGCCGTGGCGCCAGTAACAACACTCCACGCCACTTCGTTTCACTCGTTCTCATTTTTCGAGTTTCACGTGTCGACGTGTCTCAGTCAACGGAAACTAAGTTTATACTCAATATTGACAACGTATTTGCACCTTTCCAGCACAAAGATCGTGGCTTTTTAATGAAAATTTTTTAATTCACGATTAAATGAATAACAATTTCCTGTCGAGTGGGTGGCAGCATACTTTTTGTTTTTGTTTGTTGTAGGTTCGTTAGGTTATACTTTCCGACCGAAAGTCGGATTTGAGAATTCTGAAATCAGAACCGACCAAAAGTGACTTTTTTTAAATCATCGTAAAAAGGCATGTAACTGGTACTTTCTGAGGTACAATATGCGACTTGAGAACGATAGTGAAGGCCATAATTCAATATTCTGAAGAAAAAAAAAATGTAGGTTCTTTAGATTGGATTTTCCGACCAAAAGTCGGATCTGCGAATTCTGAAATCAGAACCGACCAAAAGTGACTTTTTTAAAAATCAAGGTAAAAAGGCAATTAACCGGTACTTTCTGAGGTACAATATGCGACTTGAGAACGATAGTAAAGGCCAAAATTCGATATTTTAAAGAAAAAAAAATTTAGGTTCTTTAGGTTGGATTTTCTGACTGAAAGTCGAATCTGCGAATTCTGAAATCAGAACCGACCACAAGTGACTTTTTGCAAAATCATCGTAAAAAGGCATGTAACCGGTACTTTCTGAGGTACAATATGCGACTTGAGAACGATAGTGAAGGCCAAAATTCGATATCTTGAAGAAAAAAAAATGTAGGTTCTTTAGGTTGGATTTTCCGACCAAAAGTCGGATCTGTGAATTCTGAAATTAGAACCGACCAAAAGTAACTTTTTTAAAAATCATCGTAAAAAGGCATGTAATCGGCACTTTCTGAGGTCCAATATGCGACTTGAGAACGATAGTGAAGGCCAAGATTCGATATTTTGAAGAAAAAAAAATGTAGGTTCGATAGGTTGGATTTTTTTACCAAAAGTCGAATTTGCGAATTCTGAATTCAGAACTGACCAAAAGTGACTTTTTTAAAAATCAACGTAAAAAGGCATGTAACCGGTACTTTCTGAGGTACAATATGCGACTTGAGAACGATAGTGAAGGCCAAAATTCAATATTTTAAAGAAAAAAAAATGTAGGTTCTTTAGGTTACATTTTCCGACCAAAAGTCGGATCTGAGAATTCTGAAATCAGAACCGACAAAAAGTGTCTTTTTTAAAAATCATCATAAAAAGGCATCTAACCGGTACTTTCCGAGGTATATTATGCGACTTGAGAACGATAGTGGAAGCCAAAATTCGATATCTTGAAGAAAAAAAATGTTGGTTCTTTAGGTTGGATTTTGCGACCAAAAGTCAGATCTGTGAATTTTGAAATCAGAACCGACCAAAATGACTTTTTTGAAAATCATCGTAAAAAGGCATGTAACCGGTACTTTCTGAGGTACAATATGCCACTTGAGAACGATAGTGAAGGCCATAATTCAATATTCTGAAGAAAAAAAAAATAGGTTCTTTAGGTTACATTTTCCGACCAAAAGTCGGATTTGAGAATTCTGAAATCAGAACCGACCAAAAGTAACGTTTTTCAAAATCATCGTAAAAAGGCATGTAACCGGTACTTTCTGAGGTACAATATGCGACTTGAGAACGATAGTGAAAGCCAAAATTCAATATTCTGAAGAAAATAAAATTTAGATTCTTTAGGTTGGAATTTCTTACTAAAAGTCGGATCTGCGAATTCTGAAATCAAAACCGATTAAAAGTGACTTTTTTAAAAATTATCGTAAAAAGGCATGTAACCGGCACTTTCTGAGGTACAATATGCGACTTGAGAACGATAGTGAAGGCCAAAATTCAATATTCTGAAGAAAAAAAAAATAGGTTCTTTAGGTTACATTTTCCGACCAAAAGTCGGATCTGAGAATTCTGAAATCAGAACCGACCAAAAGTAACGTTTTTCAAAATCATCGTAAAAAGGCATGTAACTGGTACTTTCTGAGGTACAATATGCGACTTGAGAACGATAGTGAAAGCCAAAATTCAATATTCTGAAGAAAAAAAAAATAGGTTCTTTAGGTTACATTTTCCGACCAAAAGTCGGATCTGAGAATTCTGAAATCAGAACCGACCAAAAGTAACGTTTTTCAAAATCATCGTAAAAAGGCATGTAACTGGTACTTTCTGAGGTACAATATGCGACTTGAGAACGATAGTGAAAGCCAAAATTCAATATTCTGAAGAAAAAAAAATGTAGGTTGTTTAGGTTGGATTTTTCGACCAAACGTCGGATCTGTGAATTTTGAAATCAGAACCGACCAAAAGTGACTTTTTTCAAAATCATGGTAAAAAGGCATGTAACCGGTATTTTCTGAGGTACAATATGCGACTTGAGAACGATAGTGAAGGCCAAAATTCGATATTTTGAACAAAAAAAATGTAGGCTCTTTAGGTTGGATTTTTTTACCAAAAGTCGAATCTGCGAATTCTGAAATCAGAACCGACCAAAAGTGACTTTTTTAAAAATCATCGTAAAAAGGTTTGTAACCGGTACTTTCTGAGGTACAATATGCGACTTGAGAACGATAGTGAAGGCCAAAATTCGATATTTTAAAGAAAAAAAATGTAGGTTTTATAGGTTGGATTTTCCGACCAAAAGCCGGATCTGCGAATTCTCAAATCAGAACCGACCAAAAGTGACTTTTTAAAAAATTAAAATAACCAAAGATATAAAGTAGAACGTTGTCTATTGCTTCTTCACTATTTTCAACTTTTTTCCAAATCTACATCTACGAGTAAGTATGTTTATCAATTTAAGCTTCTTCATATAGATGAAGTAATTTTATTAAAGTCTTCTACACGGCAGATGATGCAGTTCCGAGCAAGTATTCGCTTGACGCACAACAACGAGCGTACACCTCAAGATCCGGATTCTCATGGAATCCAACCTCGTCGTTTGTTTCGCTCGTTAATTCGCACGCGATTTTCCGCCAAGTACAACGTCGACGATACGTCGACGACGTTCCATCGTACACATTGGTATGTCTACTACACTAACATATATCCGTAAAAGCGAATATAAACGATAATTTTTTTTTCCCTCGCGTGCCAAGTCACAAGTTCAACGTATCCGGGTTTTTTGGAATTTGCAAACGTTGTCACTTTTTCTTGTTGTATTTCAATCAACCTCAGCGATTATATCGCACGGTCAATGACACGTACGTAACCTCGTTAAAAAAAATTAACATTAAGGTAGTCCTTTCAAATTATTACAATCAAATAGCAATTTTCATAATAAAATTATTGTTCTTTAATACTACAAAACAGCAATAATAATTTTTTAAAACTTGAGACATTATTTTATACATCTCGTTTAAGGACTCTCAATGATTTAAAGCTTTTCTCAAGCAAAATGCCTCAAATATTCTTAGTAGTGGAAATTTTATTCTAATATTATAATTTTATTAAATAAAAAATAAAAATATTTATTATAATAAAATATTTTTATAATAAAAAAATACTTTTTGCAGCAAATAAAATGTTCACTACTAAGAATATTTCAGGCATTTGGAAATATTATTCGCTGCAAAAAGTATTTTATTATAATAAAATATTTTTGTAATAAAAAATTTTTATTATAATAAAATATTTTTATAATAAAAAAATACTTTTTGCAGAGAATAAAATTTCCAGATGCCTGAAATATTCTTAGTAGTGGAAATTTTATTTGCTGCATAAAGTATTTTTTTATTATAAAAATATTTTATTATAATAAATATTTTTATTTTTTATTTAATAAAATTATAATTTTAGAATAAAATTTCCACTACTAGGAATATTTGAATAATATTCTTATAATAATATTTTTATAATATTTTTATAATAAAAAAATACTTTTTGCAGCAAATAAAATTTCCACTACTAAGAATATTTCAGGCATTTGGAAATTTTATTCGCTGCAAAAAGTATTTTATTATAATAAAACATTTTTTTATTATAAAAATATTTTATAATAAATTTTTATAATAAATTTTATTTGCTGCAAAAAGTATTTTTTTATTATAAAAATATTTTTATTTTTTATTTAATAAAATTATAATATTAGTATAAAATTTCCACAATAAAAAAATATTTTATTATAATAAAATACTTTTTGCAGCGAATAAAATTTCCACTACTATTGTCAGTGGAAAAGTATACTTTTCCACTGACTTTTGTTACTTTGTGAATTCTTGGATCGAATTTGCGATCACGTATACAACAGCTACGTAATTGTAGCAAAGTGCATATTAATATTCCTCCCTTTTTTGTTCTTTTCCTTGGCAATACAGAGTAATACTTGTTATACCAGAATCGAGAAACGTGAGTCACAGTAAATCCGAGTGCTCGACGTCGAGAATTCCTGGATAGTTTATCGAGCAACGTGCGCCCGGTGCACTTCAACAGGTTGTTACCACTTGAATATATCGTGAGTTCCACGCGAGCGAACGAGCGAACGACGCGTCTTCATGCGCATCTGTCGTTTCGCAAACTCGAGACTCCAACTTTTTGCTTCGTACTGCATAAATATATATATTACTACTGGTACAGCGTTAACGTTACATTATTTATGGGACTGTCACGTGTCGCCTCCTCACGCTTTGCTTCCGATCGACTCTCATGAGCTTTAGGTTCTTCCGCGCGACGTAGACAAACGCACGTTTTATCCTGAAGGATGAAAAAGTGAAATCCGGTTGTGGACAATGCGGAATCACGATTTACTCAGGCCGTTTGCATTGCTTCTATACGCACGTGGCTTTACGCATGTCTGCCTTTTGTCTTTTGTGCAATAAATAAAATCATCCCTTTTTGTAGCAGCATTTTGAATTCCCTCTTTTTCGCATTTTTTTCACACAGAAAAAAGATCTAGTCGACCGAACGAGATTTTAGTTAATATAAATAAATTTTCTTATTTTTAAATAAGAAAATTTATGTATATAATTTTCTTATTTTACAATTTATGTATGTAAATAAATTTTCATATTATAAAAAATTATAAATTTAATAAATACTTAAGAAAATGTAATAATAAATTTTCTTATTTTACAATAAATTAATTTTCTTATTTTATCATAAGAAAATTTTAAATAAATAAATAAAAATAATAAATTTAATAAATACTTAAGAAAATGTAATAATAAATTTTCTTATTGTAAAATAAGAAAATTTATTATTACATTTTCTTAAGTATTGTATTATTATGATAAAATAAGAAAATTAATTTTCCCAGGCTGATGAGACTGTATGTATTGAGAGAAATTAAGATGGTATATGTAGTTACATTAACTACGTTACTATTAATGTAACTACGAAAATAGTCACCTGGACTAATAAAATATAATTATCACTGAATAGTTATCAGGATCATCTCAATTTCTCTCAGTGTATATTTTAAGTAAATTATTTTATTTCAGTTGAGTAATTAACTTGAAATAAATACGATTTTCATTCACATACATTTTTTTATCATATTAAACAATGTAGAAATTTATTATTAATGACAGAACTATTTTTTACAATGAGTTATTATGTAATAATATTAATAATATTATTTTATTGATTTTGGACAAAAAAAAAATGTAATCCTCCACAATTCCCATATTTAAAGTAGTCAAGTCTTCAAATTGGGTCTATTTGAAAGAAGAATAACGATTAGTAGTGGTAAATATAATGTTTATTTACGAAATGTTATCAAATAAACATTGATTTGAATAAATGAATCTATTTCGGACAAATGCATTACAATAATTAAAGTAAATAAATATTTAGTGGATTGAAAGAAAATTTTAGTTCGATTCAATAAGAAGCATTGAATACAGGAATTTGGTCAATTTAAGTAGATATTTTTACCGGGTAAATAAAAAATTTAGTAGCAACAAATAGAATATTTCTACAGTGACCGTTATTGAATGATATTTCATTCAAATAAATATATACGATCGAAATCAATACATTGTACATCATAAGGAAATGCATTTATGTTTAAAAAAAAAAAATTTAGTTAATGTGAGAAAATTGATAAATTAAGTTTGCCATTATTTGTATTAAGCAACAATTTGCTTGCCATGCAAATGGTTGCGTAATACAAATAATGGCAAATTAATTAATACAAAAAATTAATACAAATAATGGCAAAAAAAAAAATTCTAATTAATGTGAGCAAATTGATAAATTAACTAGAATTTTTTTTTAATGTGAGAAAATTGATAAATTAACTAGAATTTTTTTTTGTGATTTGATAATTCATTAAGACATTCCACGAATTATGGAAAAAAAAATCGAAAATTTCATTTATTAATAATAACAAATTTTATTCTGACTCCCTTGACTAAAATAAAAGTGAAAAAAAAGGACATCGATAATAAAACATCGAACGCCATCGACGGCGAGATCTTTTTTACAATATAGAGAGATATAAGTTTTTCTAGATGTGATCGAGTCTAGAATGTCTGAAATGCCAGAAAGACGTTCGCTATTCCGCGACCGTGAGGATTCTCCGTTCTTCTGCTCGATCTGGAATCCGGTATGACCGAACAGGCGACATCAAAAAGCAGTAAGTATCAACGACCACGCAAGACTAGAGTGTGATTCCTGTGAGACTGCGTATGAGACACAGGCACGAGAAGGCGTAATGATCGAATAACGAGCAAACGGTAAAACGCGGTTAACGAAAGGAGCGATCGTGACGGGAATATAAGGTAAAGGTACCAATGATCGAACGGTTAAGGCCATCCCCAGATTCAAACATTCATTAGACGTTTAAGGAAAGATTTAATTATAAAGTGACTGAAACCAAAGTCAAGCTCATATCTTCCAATTTCAAAAATCTAAGAATTAATCGCCACAATATTGAATCATTTTGCTTCCTCATAGAGGAAGCTTTGTTTTCGTGAAAATTCTTTTTTTCGAGATTTTCATGTCAGTACACTCAGAATGGTCCAAAACATCGAGAAAAGTGATTTAGAAAAAATGTCTGTATGTGTGTGTGTGTGTGTGTGTGTGTGTGTGTGTGTGTGTGTGTGTGTGTGTGTGTGTGTGTGTGTGTGTATGTGTGTGTGTGTGTGTGTGTGTGTGTGTGTGTGTATGTTACACAATCGAAAAATGTAAACCTTTATAACTCGAGAAGGCCTTGAGATATCAAGCTGAAATTTGGACCATAGATAGAGGGATCAAGCCTCATCGTTCATACAAATTTTTGTTAAAATCCGCTTCATCGTTAAATTATTACGCGTTTTTTAATTTTTTGAAAAATGTCTGTTTACGCGATAACTCTTTCAATTTTCGAGATATTGATCTAAAAATTGGTATGAATTTGAGCTTTCATATGCCGGTGATCGCTATTGAATTTGGTTAAGATCGGTTGAGCCGTAAAAATTTTATGATGTTTTGAATTTTTCAAAAAATTGACATTATCGCTCTATTGTAACTTTTGCAAAACTTAAGATAGCGAGCTCAAATTTTGTATATAAATGAAACAATATTCAGTCATTCTATATGTATAATTTAGTGACGAACGGTATGACATTTTTGATTTTATGGAATGTTGAATTATTTTAAAAAATATACAGTATCACATTCACTTCGGAAACGCTCTAATAATCACGAAATAACGCAATAACGAAATAGAAAAAGCGAATCCACAACATGTATATTTATCTAATTAAAACAAGGATGCAAAGTAGAACCTTGCACATTGCTTCCTCATTATTTTTCGCAGTTTACAAAGCTTCCTCTATGAGGAAGCCAAAAATTGAATAACATACTTCCTCATAGAGGTAGCTTTGTAAACCGCGAAAAATAATGAGGAAGCAATGTGCAAGGTTCTACTTTGCATCCTTGTTTTAATTATGGGGCATTATACACCGATCGCACCATCTTTTACCATGACCATCGTCGATATAGTTGATTATTTTTTAAATCATTCACCCCAATGAATGGAGCTTGCCCCATTTTTTTCAAAATTTTCATTGCATATTTCGCGCACTTGTGAATTTCTAAAAATGGCTCTAAAAATTGCGTTTACAAACTTTCGAATGCACGTATCTTCTTGGATATACTTCGTATCGTAAAAAAACCTCCTTAAAAGTATTTCATTTTGAAGTGTACTTTTATATCAATTTATTTCAACAATTCTTTAACTCCTCCGAAGCATTGATTTTTCATCAATAAATATAAAAATCCATTTTTCAAAAACTTGAATATTTTAAATTTTTTCCGTTAAAATCTCTAAGATACTACTCATAAAGACGAACATTTTAAGCCTAGACGGGGAGTGGGACAATCCTTTTTTCGAATTTTTATGAGAGTTTAAAATATAAATAAAAAATGAAAACTCTCATAAAAAATGGGAAAAAATTGTCTCACTACCAACTTTTTGTCCTAAAGTGAAACAATTTTTTTCGAATTTTTATGAGAGTTTAAAATATAAATAAAAAATGAAAACTCTCATAAAAAATGGGAAAAAATTATCTCACTACCAACCTTTTGTCCTAAACTGAAACAATTTTTTTCCGATTTTTAATGAGAGTTTTCATTTTTTATTTATCTCTTAATCTCTCATAAAAATTCGAAAAAATGATTGTCCCACTTTCCGTCTAGGATTAAAATATTCGTCTTCATGAGTAGTATTTTAGATATTTTTTCGGAAAAAATAAAAAATGTCCAAATTTTAAAAAATTGATTTTTATGTATATTAATTTAAAATCAATGATTTGGTGGGGTTGAAGAATTTTTTTAAATAAATTTGCATCAAAGTATACTTCAAAATGAAAAGAAATAAGAAAATAAAAAGGAATAATAAAATAAACCTCGATGTCTGAACTTGAAAATCTTTTTCCTGTACATCAATTAAAAAATCTAGATGCGATTTCAAGTTACAATTTTGGTTTTTTGATATTTCAATTCGTAATAAAATTTAAAAAAACGTACAAGTGTCCCAAGACTGGGACGTGTCCGATCATTGGTACCGTTACCTTATGTATTCAAGTGTAACACGATAACGCTCTTTGAATTTGTTAAGTTTCGTATTTTCTCGATGAAACTCACCTACGTCGACGATATGCTGAAGAGTGGGAAAACGTCTCTTCACCCTCAATGAAATCCTTTGGAGGGTGATGACGTACGCGAGAACGGCGTACCTCACGATGTTACGTCTCATGAGGCGTCCTCTCTCGTCCTGAAACAAAATTTATCAATCGATTATATATAAATTAATAAATGTAAATTAATTTTTTTAAACTCCCATGGAAAATAAAATATACCGAAAAAAATATATCTGATATAACCAACTGTTCAGCGGGTAATACTTTTTTTAAATATATTTTGGATATAGCTTAGATATATTTTTATTGCTTGCATATATTTCGCATTTATCCTAAAATATAACCGACATATACAATTGTTTGTCGCAAATATATTTTGTATAAAATTATATATTTTTTTCTAACATTTTAAAAAGGTAAACATTGTTTCGTAAAAAAATATTATAAACCCGATTTTATTGTCAAATAATAAACGAAACACCCTACTCAACGATAATAACCAGGCTGAAGGACTTCGGTCAATGACCAATTGGCCTTGCGTACCTTATACTTGTATATATATAAATGTTATATGAAAAAAAAAAAAAAAAAAAAAAAAAAATTGTACGCATCGTCAATAAACAAACAGTTACTACCATTACTTATGTATTTTCGGCGGATAATACATTTTTTAATAATTTTTGGATATACCTTAAATATATTTTTCATATATATATTCTAAAATATATCTGACATATGCAATTGTTCGTCGCAAATATATTTAGTATAAAAATTATATATTTTCGAATAAACTTTATTTCCATGGGGACATTACGATGGTTCGTTTTCAACTTTATTATATTTTTTTCATCGCTCATCCGAATAGACTAAAATTTTTTTTTCTTTTACACAGTTTTTTAGAAAAATTCTATTATGGTTTGAAGACAAATCGAAAGGTAAATTAAAAAAATTAACCACAACGATGGAAACTGGTTTTATTATTTTTCTTTCAACTTAGTATTGAAGTACCTATACATTTTTTAAAAAATCTGATATGTTTGAGGAGAAAATTTTTTCAATATTTGACGAAACTTCTGCAGGTGAGAGATAAAAAAAAAGTTTAGAATGAAGCTCCTAAATAAAAGTTATTATTGGATTGATTATATTTTTTTCCTGCAAAGGCGGAACAAGTGCTGCGGAATAAAAAAATGAAAAGGAAAGGCAAATGAGTCCGTCTTACACGCATGTTTACACCATAGCAAACTAGACTGTGAAGTAAGAACTCGATGTGAAAATCTGGTTTTCCTTTCGACGGTGCATGGGGATGCACCCCGATTTCATTACCCTCGCCACGATCTAATGCCTACGCTGAATAATGTCGATCGTACGTCTAACGCTGTGAAAATTCGATTTCAACTAAATCGAAGAAAATTCGAGACACGTTCGATGCTCGGCACTTGAAGAGCCATCAACACTTTCCCTGTTTCGCTAATAGGTTGATCCATCACTCCAACGATTTCCGCGATCATTTTGCCCTTCCTCGATGTCGAAAGCAATTAATTTTTTTTTATGTGCCACTATTTTTTTGTACAAATTTATTTGCATTTTTCGTTCTCATTTTGTGATTTCTCGATTTTCTCAGAGACACTCAACATTTCAAAAAGTACACTGAGAGAAAAGATTTTATTGACGCCAAAGAAATGGGTGGATTGATTTTTTTTCATTGATTTCAACGAAATATTTCTTTGATTTCAATGAAATAGTGCATTTGAATTTCAACGAGAACATTTCATTGCCTGTAAATAAAGATTTACTCAGTGAGCATATAATAAAGAAACAGTTTCATTGTTTTAAAGAGACGTTTTCATTGGTTCGAAGAAACGTTTTCATTGATCTCTCTCTCGCACCTAACCTCACTTTTTTGTTTTTCGGTTCTCTCGAACAAACGGCTTCGAGTTTCGAGGAGCCAGAAGCTTAGCCCATTTCTGCCGTACTTTCTTACATACTCACAAAATTTGAGCTTTATCTGCCGCGTACTTCAGGAAAAAATAGGTTTCGAAATTTTGAGCTGGTAAGAAGAAGGTTTTCATTGAATCGGAGACGATATCTTTGAAATCAATGAAAAATGTTCATTTGTTTAAAGAAATGTTTCTTCGAATCAATGTCACTACTTTTCATTGAGTTTGAGATCACTCAAAGAAAAGATAGTATTGAAATTCAAGTATTTCATTTCATTGGCAAAGATTTCCGTGAATCAATGAAACTTTTTCTCTCGGTGTAAGTAAATTAAGTTTAGATACTTCTAGTCATTTTGCACACCAAGCTAATTAGTTAAGCTCGAAAAAATAACCGATTTTGCGAAAATATTTATTTAAAAAAAAACCTAATAATTAAAAAATGCAGCAAATATTCGCCAATGCAGCCGAACCTCCTAATAATAGGGGAGAACGGGTTAATGACGAATACTTAAGCAGCAATTGAGATTAAAAAAATAAATTTTTACGCATTGCAATAAATGAAAAATATTATAATAATCATATACTTTTATTCTTATCGAATATTTAACACATATATAATTTAAACATGAGTAATTGCCATTTGTTTGGCTAAAATAGAAATATTATTTTGATAAATGTTTCGGCAAGAATTTAAAAAAAACGATATAAAAGTAACAATAATAATGAACACAGCAGAACATTTCAATTTAAACATTAGTGAATATACATAGGAAAATAAATTCTGATTTCCTATGCAGAGAATTTTATATCGTGAATGGACAAAAAATATCAGCCAACTTTTCAAATGTTTCAATAATTATTTAATAATTAAAAAAACTGCTCTTTAGTTACGCTTCGTGTACTTTAATCGTCGAAGCAAATTGTAATCCGATATTATTAACACATTGTGAGTTTTCGTGATGTAACACGAAAATAACCTCCCCTAACAAAAACAATTTAGCAGTACAATGAAAGCGAGATTCGCTGTCGTATACTGAAAAAAAATTTACTTGAAATTTAATGTATAAGTACTGGAAGTTTTTGTACATAAACTGGTACACGAAATTTATTATACAAGTCCGATGTAAAATTACTGTACGGTATAGTAATTCCAATAATTTACTTTAATTTTACTGTAAAAGTATATTAATTTCATATCGCGAATGGACATTAAATGAAATTGACGAGTTTATGCATAAAATTTTCGATTTTTTCTAACAGTGTAACTTAAGGTAGTTCTGTAGGTAAGCCGGAGTCATAAATCTCAGAGTCTATATGACATTAAAAAATAATCATACGCATCACTTTGACTGCCTCAATAATAATATCAAAAATAATCGAGAATCCTTCGGAATTGTCGTAATCAAATTAAAACGATTATTCGTAAATAGTTGATATGTTTAGTGCGGATTTGACTTCATTTTTACGATAATTAGGTTAGGAAACGCCATTTGGCCCGGTATCGTGCACTTTGACCTTGGTTCAATTAAACATTATTCCGGAGACATCACCTTTTTTCATGATGCATCAATTCCTGAATGATTTGCGAATCCGTAGTACTTTTTATTTTTTCTCTATCTTTGATCTAAGTATGTTAATTTTCGATTTAAAGATCAATTTTTCCAGCCCTCCCGTAAGCGCCGTGTAAAAAGATCGATTTTCAAGTTTTAATTGTTCATTCAAATACTCGGTAATAGCCTTCAAAATTTTGTGCAAGTAAAATTGAATAACTAAATTACAACATGTCAAAAATTCATGCATATGAGTTTGGATTGTCTTCACGACAGAACTACCTTAAAAAATCGAAAGTTTTATGCATAAACTCGTCAATTAAAAAAATCGAAAGTGTAACTTAAAAAATGTTTTCCGTGTTTTCACGTTTTCATTGTTAGAAAAAATCGAAAGTTTTATGCATAAACTCGTCAATTACATTGAATGTCCATTTTTAAGAATTTCACATCTTATTTTTAAGAATTTCGTATAAAATTTAGCATTGATAGAATAATATCAGACAGATAAATCGTCGTGTGAAGGCAACATTAATTTCTTTTTTAACTTGGCGTCGAGTCGCTACCTGATAGGTTTGCAAATAAATGAAGTGCAACACAATTGTGGTGGGTTTTTAATCGGGCCAAGTCCTCTCGTGCATTATGGTAACGCGAATTGGTGGGGTTAGGGTGCCAACTGAGGCGAGACGTTTCACCGTCAAGAACTAAGTGCGACAACCAAGTCGTTGGACGTTGAGCTTCTTTCTGCTTCCTTGGCGCACGATTGCCCCGTGTTCGCCGCGCCTCCTTTCCCTTTCGCCAGGAAAGTCCACGTCGAAGGCGCGTGTTCCTTTTGCACGAGTCACCGGGGATCTTGTGTCCCGTCGAGATACGCGCGCGAGTTTTAAATGCGAATACGTGAAAAAATGCACTTACTCGACAGAGCAGCGCACCGTTAGCAATTTCGCTTTGTATACATTGTGCGATCTAAATGATTTTTCAACCAATTCATTTAATATCAATTAAATTCTGACGAAAATCCTCGTTTGCTTTTTCATTTCGAATCATCAAGATGATTAATTCATTGTAGATCATTTTTATCACACGTTTATATTATTTATGTATAGATTGTGCGATCTAAGTGATTTTTCAATTAATTCATTTAATATCAATTAATTTCTAACGAAAATCCTTGTTTTCTTTTTCACTTCGAATAATCAATATAATTAATTCGTTTTAGCTAATTTTTATTTAAAATGTAATAAAATAAAAATATAAATAACACGGTTATGTTATTTATATTTTACATTGTGCGATCTAAGTGATTTTTCAATCAATTCATTTAATATCAATTAAATTCTAACGAAAATCCTTGTTTGCTTTTTCATTTCGTATAATCAATATGATTCATTCATTTTAGCTAATTTTTATCTAAAATGTAATAAAATAAAAACAAAAATAACACGGTTATGTTATTTATTGTATAGATTGTGCGATCTAAGTGATTTTTCGACCAATTTATTTAATATCAATTAAATTCTAACGAAAATCCTTGTTTTCTTTTTCACTTCGAAGAATAAAGATGATTAATTCATTTTAGCTAATTTTTATCTAAAATGTAATAAAATAAAAAATAACAATAACACGGTTATGTTATTTATTGTATAGATTGTACGATCTAAGTGATTTTTCAACCAATTAATTTAATATCAATTAAATTCTAACGAAAATCTCTGTTTTCTTTTTCACTTCGAATAATCAAGATGATTAACTTATTTTAGATAATTTTTATCTCACGGTTATATTATTTATCGTATATATTGTGCAATTTAAGTGATTTTTAAACCATTTAATTTAATATTATTTAAATTTTAACGAAAATCCTCATTACCTTTTCATTTCGTATGATCTAGATGATTAATTCATTTTAGATAATTTTTATCACACGGTTTTATTATTTATGTATAGATTGCGCTATTTAAGTGCTTTTTCAACTAATTAATTTAATATCAATTAAATTCTAACGAAAATCCTCGTTTGCTTTCTAATTTCGAATACTCAAGATGATTAAGTCATTTTAGATAATTTTTATCTTACGGTTATATTATTTATCGTATACACTCTGTGATTTAAGTGATTTTTAAACCAATTAATTTAATACCAATTAAATTTTAAAGAAAATCCTCGTTTTCTTTTTCACTTCGAATAGTCAAGATGATTAATTTATTTTAGATAATTTTTATCACACGGTTAATTTAATTATCTTACACATTGTGCAATTTAAGTGATTTTTAAACCAATTCATTTAATACCAATTAAATTTTAACGAAAATCCTCATTTGCTTTCTAATTTCGAATAATCAAGATGATTAACTCATTTTAGATAATTTTTATCTCACGGTTATATTATTTATCGTATATACTGTGCGATTTAAGTGATTTTTAAACCAATTAATTTAATCCCAATTAAATTCTAACGAAAATTCTCGTTTCCTTTCTAATTTCGAATAATCAAGATGATTAACTCATTTTAGATAATTTTAATCTCACGTTTATATTATCTGTCGTATACACTGCGCGATTTAAGTGGTTTTTCAACCAATTAAAATTAAACGAAAATCCTCGTTTGCTTTTTCACGTCGTACAATCAAGATGATTAATTCATTTTAGATAATTTCCATCACACGTTTATGTTATTCATCGTTTTTTTTTTCGTCCTGTAGCAAAAAAAGATGATGTTTCACCTTTTCCTCTTCGTTCCTTTATTCCTTCCCGGGCATCGTAACAACTTTCACTTTGCGCAGCATTGTGCGTCTTTGACCAGATGGAACAGCAGCAGCACCAGCAGGATCGTCAAGGGACATCTCGTAGCAACATCTCCAAACGATGGTCTTCCATATGCTGGGCGCAAGATGAGACAAAGGATTCACGGCCGCTTCTTATTCTTCCCTTTCTTCTTTTTCTCCCGTCGCTGCTGCTGCTGCCTTCCCTTTTAGGCGAGCTTCCACGTCTTCTTTTTACACCTCGACTCTTTTATAAAGAACGGGACACGAAAGGTTGTTGTACTTGAGAAAAATCTCAATAACCGTGGATACCTTCAGAACTGCGTTTTTTTCTTCTTTTTTTTCATTATTGTAATTATTTTCGATGTATGTACACGTAATTGATATTTGAAAATGGCTTGCAATCATTATAGCCTTAAGGATTGTCAATTAGGCAAAGCATCGCAGGATCGTTGAGTAAACGCGTGCGTAAGTGCTTGAACGGATTAGTCCATGGATAATTGACGATGACTACGAAAATGTGTGCCAAGGCAATACCTACAACGATCTGGTATATGTATATTTCTGGCTGAGTAAAAAAGGTGAATAAACGTAACGATCGTTTCTATTTTTTGCCGTCGGCGAAAACTTTAATTTTTTTTTTCTATTTACTTGCTTTTCCCTTATGTAAAAAAACAGTTACTATTTAGTTTCAATAGCATATTGACGACTCCAATAGTTTTTTTTCTGTAAGGGTTTTTTAAAAATTTACTTGCTTCTCCCTTGCGTAAAAAAATTATTGAAGTCGCCAAAATATTATTGAGACCAAATAGTTTCATTTTTAATAGTGAGAACTATAAAAAAAACTATTAGTAACTATTTAGTTTCAATAGTATATTGGCGACTCCAATAGTTTTTTTTCTGTAAGGGTTATTTTTTATTTACTTGCTTCTCCCTTGCGTAAAAAAATTATTGAAGGCGCCAAAATATTATTGAGACCAAATAGTTATTAGATTCATTTTTAGTAGTGAGAACTATAAAAAAAACTATTAGTAACTATTTAGTTTCAACAGCATATTGGCGACTCCAATAGTTTTTTTTCTGTAAGGGTCTTTTTTTTAAATTTACTTGTTTCTCTCTTACGTAAAAAAATTATTGCAGTCGCCAAAATATTATTGAGATGAAATAGTTATTAGATTCATTTTTAATAGTGAGAACTATAAAAAAACTATTAGCAACTATTTAGTTTCAATAGCATATTGGCGACTCCAATAGTTTTTTTTCTGTAAGGGTCTTTTTTATTTACTCGCTTCTCCCTTGCGTAAAAAAATTATTAAAGTCGCCAGAATATTATGGAGACCAAATAGTTACTAGATTCATTTTTAATAGTGAGAAGTATAAAAAATTATTAGTAACTATATAGTTTCAATAGCATATTGGCGACTCCAATAGTTTTTTTCTGTAAGGGTCTTTTTTTATTTACTTGCTTCTCCCTTACGTAAAAAAAATTATTGAAGTCGCCAAAATATTATTGAGATCAAATAGTTATTAGATTCATTTTTAGTAGTGAGAACTATAAAAAAAAACTATTAGTAACTATTTAGTTTCAATAGCATATTGGCGACTCCAATAGTTTTTTTTCTGTAAGGGTTTTTTTTTATTTACTTGCTTCTCCCTTACGTAAAAAAATTATTGAAGTCGCCAAAATATTATTGAGACCAAATAGTTATTAGATTCATTTTTAATAGTGAGAACTATAAAAAACTATTAGTTACTATTTAGTTTCAATAGCATATTGGCGACTTCAATAGTTTTTTTTTCTGTAAGGGTTTTTTTTAAATTTACTTGCTTCTCCCTTACGTAAAAAAATTATTGAAGTCGCCAAAATATTATTGAGATCAAATAGTTATTAGATTCATTTTTAATAGTGAAAACTATAAAAAACTATTAGTTACTATTTAGTTTCAATAGCATATTGGCGACTCTAATAGTTTTTTTTCTGTAAGGGTTTTTTAAAAATTTACTTGCTTCTCCCTTACGTAAAAAAATTATTGAAGTCGCCAAAATATTATTGAGACCAAATAGTTATTAGATTCATTTTTAGTAGTGAGAACTATAAAAAAAACTATTAGTAACTATTTAGTTTGAATAGCATATTGGCGAATCCAATAGTTTTTTTTCTGTAAGGGTTTTTTTTATTTACTTGCTTCTCCCTTACGTAAAAAAAATATTGAAGTCGCCAAAATATTATTGAGATCAAATAGTTATTAGATTCATTTTTAGTAGTGAGAACTATAAAAAAAACTATTAGTAACTATATAATTTCAATAGCATATTGGCGACGCCAATAGTTTTTTTTCTGTAAGGGTTTTTTATTATTTACTTGCTTCTCCCTTACGTAAAAAAAATATTGAAGTCGCCAAAATATTATTGAGATCAAATAGTTATTAGATTCATTTTTAGTAGTGAGAACTATAAAAAAAACTATTAGTAACTATTTAGTTTCAATAGCATATTGGCGACTCCAATAGTTTTTTTTCTGTAAGGGTTTTTTTTAATTTACTTGTTTCTCCCTTGCGTAAAAAAATTATTGAAGTCGCCAAAATATTATTGAGACCAAATAGTTATTAGATTCATTTTTAGAGTGAGAACTATAAAAAAACTATTAGTTACTATTTAGTTTCAATAGCATATTGGCGACTCCAATAGTATTTTTTCTGTAAGGGTTTTTTCTAACCCAATTATAAATGTTTAATAACTTTTTGGCATTAAGCATTTGCGTCCTGTATTTGTTCAGATTTAAATGTTTTAATCTAATTTCTGACAATAATTAATGAGTTTTTTCATTTCGGAAATGAAAAATATACACTGTTAAAAAAGATTGTTTATTTATTGTGACAAGTAATATGAAATTTAGAAAACTGGTGTGTGAAGTAATGATTCGTATAACATTCACGGTAAAATTAACATTAGTAGAGTAATTTTATGTACGTGAAGATTAAATTTTCAAATATTTTAAATGAAAATTACAATACTTCTGTAGTAATCTAGTGATTACATGACGAAATTTGTAAAATTTTAGTTCTTGATGTTAGTTAAATAATTTGTAAATGCATATACAGGACTTTTATATCTGTATAAAAATTAGTAGTTTATCATCATGGAATTTTTCAAGACATTAATGTTGATGCGTCTTGGGAACAAAAATATTGAATGCGGATAATAAATTTCAGTCAACCACAACTGTAATCTCAGAAATTCAGAATCATTATTTTCATTGTAGGTAGCTTTTGATTTTATAATAAACATGTGTACGAAATTTACAAACGACTTGCGAAGTAAAAAAATACAGAATGCAAATTCCTAGTATTTCGTATCAGTAAATTTGCAAAATTTCTCAAATATTTTTCCGTATTGTTATTTCAAATATCTAATACAGATTGACAAGAAATTTGTGGCACAGGTTGTGAATAAAAACTTCGACTCTGGTACTGTAATTTTCCAGTACATTTTTTTAACACACGGAAAAAAGGCTTGGTTGGAACAACCAAATGCCTTGGTTATATATGCGCCAGACAATTTATTGGTTAGACCAACCAAATTATTTGTTATGCTACCAATTTCTTGGTTGGTCTAACCAAGTCACTTGGCAAGCTAACCAAGTGACTTCGTTAGTCCAACCAAGTGACTTGGCTAGTCCAACCAAGTGACTTGGTTAGTCCAACTAAGTGACTTGGTTAGTCCAACCAAGTGACTTGGTTAGTCCAACCAAGTGACTTGGTTAGTCCAACCAAGTGATTTGGTTATTCCAACCAAGTGACTTGGTTAGTCCAACCAAGTGACTTGGTTAGTCCAATCAAGAAATTGGTAGCCTAGCAAATAACTTGGTTGGTCTAACCAATTAATTGTCTAGCGCATATATAACCAAGGCACTTGGTTGTTCCAACCAAGCCTTTTTTTCCGTGCAGTGTTTGGCTCAAAGGGTTAAGAGGGGATTACATTTTTTTAAAAATGGAAATGACATTTGTAAAGCATCATTGAATAATAAAAACTCTATATGAATTGGATTAAGAGGATGCTGGAACAGATTTTTTTGCCGTCTTTGGTCGGTAAAACTAGGCGATTTCGTAGTATACACTATTCATCGAAAATATGCTACAAATATGCGTCAAATTTCACAGGCATGTAATAAAAACATTCATGCTTGGGTGTCCGGTCGAATTACTGTTCAAAACATCCAAGAAATGTAAGAAATTGTATATTACTGAAGCTCTCAAAAACCAATATGGCCGCTCGAAATGTCAACAGGTCCTTTGAGGTAAGATATAAACGTTTCTGGAACTCAGATGTGTTAAATTAGACCGGACACCCATTCTTTGATTATTCCTGAACCTTTCAAAACCGTAGGAATGTCGATTAAACAAACCAAATCCACGAATAGTGTATACTACGATTGCAAAGACTGCTTTTCGCACAGGTTTAGAGCTGGTAAAGAGCATAAATATAGTTCCGTCATTAGGAGACAGGTGGCGCTGTTTACTTTTGGCAAAAGCTCCGAGCCTCTGCAATGCGACCGTAGTATACACTATATATGGATTTGGCTTGTGTAGTTAACATTCTGATGGTTTTGGAATACTTATAAATCATCACAGAATTGACATCCGGTCTGATTTTACATATCTAATTTCCAGAAACAATTATATCTTACAGCAAAGGTCTGTTGACATATGGTGTGCGGCCATTTTGCTTTCGGTATCTTTTGCCAAAAGTAAGCAGACTACTCGGCGCCACCTGTGTCCTAATCGGGAAACTTACCGACCAAAGTCGGTATCAAAATCTACCCCAGCTTCCCCTTAAGGGGATGCTGGAGTAGATTTTTTTACCGACTTTGGTCGGTAAAAATAGGCGATTTCGTAGTTTACACTATTCATCGAAAATATGCTACAAATATACTTCAAATTTTGCAGGGATGTAATAAAAACATTCATGCTTGGGTGTCCGGTCGAATTACTGTTCGAAACATACAAGAAATGTAAGAAATTTTGTATATTACTGAACCTCTCAAAAAACAATATGGCCGCTCGAAATGTCAACAGGTCCTTTGAGGTAAGATACAAACGTTTTTGGAACTCAGATGTGTTTAATCAGACCGGACACCCATTCTTTGATTATTCCTGAACCTTTCAAAACCGTCGGAATGTCGATTACACAAACCAAATCCACGAATAGTGTATACTACGATTGCAAAGACTGCTTTTCGCACAGGCTCTGAGCTGGTAAAGAGCATGAATATAGTTCCGTCATTAGGAGACAGGTGGCGCTGTTTACTTTTGGCAAAAGCTCCGAGCCTCTGCAATGCGACCGTAGTATACACTATATATGAATTTGGCTTGTGTAGTTAACATTCTGATGGTTTTGGAATATTTAGAAATCATCACAGAATTGACGTCCGGTCTGATTTTACATATCTAATTTCCAGAAACAATTATATCTTACAGCAAATGTCTGTTGACATATGGTGTGCGGCCATTTTGCTTTCGGTATCTTTTGCCAAAAGTAAGCAGACTACTCGGCGCCACCTGTGTCCTAATCGGGAAACTTACCGACCAAAGTCGGTATCAAAATCTACTCCAGCTTCCCCTTAAGGGGATGCTGGAGTAGATGTTTTTACCGACTTTGGTCGGTAAAAATAGGCGATTTCGTAGTTTACACTATTCATCGAAAATATGCTACAAATATACTTCAAATTTTGCAGGGATGTAATAAAAACATTCATGCTTGGGTGTCCGGTCGAATTACTGTTCGAAACATACAAGAAATGTAAGAAATTGTATATTACTGAACCTCTCAAAAAACAATATGGCCGCTCGAAATGTCAACAGGTCCTTTGAGGTAAGATATAAACGTTTCTGGAACTCAGATGTGTTAAATCAGACCGGACACCCATTCTTTAATTATTCCTGAACCTTTCAAAACCGTCGGAATGTCGATTAAACAAACCAAATCCACGAATAGTGTATACTACGATTGCAAAGACTGTTTGCTTTTCGCACAGGCTCAGAGCTGGTAAAGAGCATGCATATAGTTCCGTCATTAGGAGACAAGTGGCGCTGTTTACTTTTGGCAAAAGCTCCGAGCCTCTGCAATGCGACCGTAGTATACACTATATATGGATTTGGCTTGTGTAGTTAACATTCTGATGGTTTTGAAATATTCATAAATCATCACAGAATTGACGACCGGTGTGATTTTACATATCTAATTTCCAGAAACAATTATATCTTACAGCAAAGGTCTGTTGACATATGGTGTGCGGCCATTTTGCTTTCGGTATCTTTTGCCAAAAGTAAGCAGACTACTCGGCGCCACCTGTGACCTAATCGGGAAACTTACCGACCAAAGTCGGTATCGAAATCTACTCCAGCATCCCCTTAAAGATGACTCTTGTTTTTTAATACACACTCACGTTTCCAGGAATGGCGGCGCTGATGAAGAGAGCCAGATTGTCGGGCCATGGCAAAAGTTTGTATTGCTCCCACCATCTTTTCACAACAAGGCTCACGTAGAATCCGAGAACAAATGACATTGGTATAGATTCGCTCGAATTTCCAAAATAATATCGAATCTTCTCGAATATCCTGGAACCAAAAAAAGAAAAAAAAATGTTATTGTACCTTTTTATACATGCATTTTTTTTCTTGCCATAATTGTTAATCTGTTGTAGGATATAAAAGTGGTTCAAGGCTCGTGGCAACTTGATTACCATTTTGTATGCCATCGGCATACAAAAATCGAAGAAGAAAAAGTAATTTCTATGCGTGTAAAAGTTACTGCCAATTTTTTAGTGCCGTCCATTATCAACTGGCTCCCATATTAATGTTTATTGTTATTACCAGTGACATCCTCTATCGGTGCTTCATAAGTGGACCAAGGTCTTATTATAGTCTTTACTATTGCAGACTGTAAAAAAATGTTCAGGAAATTGTTATATACCTAAGTAAAAAATTATATATAGAGTAGATAAAAAATATATGTTATAAAACATATAGAATTGGGAAACTTAGTCTACATAAATTCTATGTGGAATCTATATACAATTTATACATAAACCCATCTTCACAGTTGGTCTATATATGTCCAATTACATATATCAGACTATATATCATTTTTTATTTAAGCATTTATCAGAAATTTTTATGCATAAACCGGTATATTAAATTTAATAGTAATAGTATAGTAATATTATAGAACTTTTATATTAAACGTGCTTTTTTAATGTGTTTAATATACTTTTTTTTACATCATACTTGTATAAAAATTTGATATACCAGTTTATGCATAAAAACTTCTGAAAAAAGTATATTAATTTTCATAATGAAAGTTTTGACAGCTGCAGCTACACTTATTTTATAGAACAATATTCTACAGTTTTTATGCAAATAAAAATAATTTACAACCGCAAATTTCATTAATTCAGAATTTCAGTTTTTTATATTGATTTTCTGTAAATATGCAAATTCCAGTTCAATAAAATACTTTTTTTTTGTGAATGTAAATTATGAGAAATCCTTAAAATGTGATTTCATACAATTTATTAGTCGACGAAAGCTTGGAGAACAATAAAAGTTAAAAATGTGCAGTTTTTTTTCGCAAGTGTTGATCCCATTCCAATTTATTCTGTACAGTATAAGATGTCTACTCGAGGGTTCGGCGGGCCCTAAACCGGCTCTATGGTCCTAAATATAGCCAAGACAAATCGAACAAGACGCTGCAGAGTCAAGAAGGCGCACCAAGATTCGAGTTCTCGAGTTTCTTTTCATTGAGCACCTGGATCTTGCAGTTATTCGTCGCACCAAGAGGATAATGCTCGTATTATTTTTTTTCCTGTGTATTTGGAACAAATGGATGAGCTATCCTCTTGAGTTATTTTTTTTTTAGTCTTTGGCCTAAACTTTGCACCGCATCGCAACTCAAGTTTAATTTCTCGTTCCTTCGCATCGCCTTTTCTTTTCATCCTCAATTATTTATTCAGCAGCAGCAACAGCAGAAGTTTCTTAGTGGTGCGTATCGAGGAGCTCGAACTTTTATTGCAACTCTGCCAATAATGTTGGCCAACCTTTTACTATCGTAGCGATAACATCAGTTTACTTTTCAGGAAATGTCAAATAGTACCTCTACCATAGAGCGATTTTTGCTTCATCATAGAGGAAGGTTTGTTTTAGTGCGAAATTTTAAAAAAATGATTTTCATGTCAGGACACTCAAAATTATTCAAAACGTTGAGAAAAATAGTTTAGAAAAAAGTAGAACTTTGCAAATTGATTCCTCATTATTATTGGATTTTTTCAAATCTGCCTCTATGAGGAAGTATGTTAATCTATTTTGGCTTTCTCATAGAGGAAGCTTTGTAAAAATCCAATAATAATGAGGAAGCAATTTTCAAAGTTCTACTTTGCAGCCTTGGTTAGAAAAATGTTAAATAGCATTAGTTTTGAACCCCTTGACAGATTCTCGCCAGATTCGAACTAATGCTTAGATTACCCACACTCTATTTGTGGACCAAATTTGAGCCCGATATCTTAAAAATTGCGGAAGTTAGAGCACAAACAAAAAATTCAAAATGCCATAAATTTTAAACCCCTTAACGGATTGACGTCAAATTCACTCCCAAACTTTATTTAATAACAGTCCACTTGTGGACCAAATTTGAGCCCGATATCTTAAAAATTGCGAAGTTAGAGCGCGAACAAAAAATGTCAAAAAATTTGAAAATGCCATAAATTGTGAACCCCTTAGCGGATTGACACCAAATTTAATCCCAAACACTATTTGATAACAGTCCACTTCTGGTCCAAGTTTGAGCCGGATATCATAAAAATTGCGGGAGTTAGAGTCCGATCTGACATTCTCCAAAAAATTCAAAATGCCATAAATGTTGTACACCTTGATGGATTAACTCCAAATTCAATTCCATACCTCGTTTAACGACAGTTTACTCGTGGTTCAAATTTGAGCCCGATATCTTAAAAATTGCGGAAGTTAGAGCACAAACAAAAAATTCAAAATGCCATAAATTTTAAACCCCTTAACGGATTGACGTCAAATTCACTCCCAAACTTTATTTAATAACAGTCCACTTGTGGACCAAATTTGAGCCCGATATCTTAAAAATTGTGAAAGTTAGAGCACGAACAAAAAATGTATAAAAATTAAAAAATGCCATAAATTGTGAACCTCTTAACGGATTGACACCAAATTTAATCCCATACACTATTTGATAACAAATAGTGTATAGGATAAAATTCTGGTCCAAGTTTGAGCCGGATATCATAAAAATTGCGAAAGTTAGAGCATGAACAAAAAATGTCAAAAAATTTAAAAATGCCATAAATTTTGAACACCTTGATGGATTAACTCCAAATTCAATCCCATACCTTGTTTAACGACAGTTTACTCGTGGTTCAAATTTGAGCCCGATATCTTAAAAATTGCGACGGCTATCGTGCTAACAAAAAATTGTGCACATACGCACACACACACATACAGACATTTTTTCTAAACCACTTTTCTCGACGTTTTAGACCATTCTGAGTGACCTGACATGAAAATCTCGAAAAAATCATTTTTCACGAAAACAAAGCTTCCTCTATGAGGATGCAAAAATATGTGAATGGATGAATATGTATATTTATGTTTGTACAGCCGTAATTAAAAATTCAAACTTACATTTCTCATTAACTTTAAACATATTTTTGAATTTTTTTGAAAATTATCACAAACAAATTCTTTACATGTGTGCTAAATTTCAGCAATTTGTTAAAGTCGCTCATGAGATTTGTAAGTCTGAATTTTGAATGACACACACACACATCCATTCATACATTTTTTCTAAACCACTTTTCTGTGGCAGCTATTCATTTTTAATCCACGCAACATTTTGTTGAAGTTACGGTAACTAAATAAAAATTATTTGATAAAAATTATTAACTCCCGACTGAAAAAATGAGTGTAATTAATAAACAAATTGGATAAATCAAAAATGTTGAATAGTACCTCTAGTATAGTGCGGTTTTTATTTCCTCATAGAGGAAGTTTTATTTTAGTGTGAATTTTTTTTTTCGCTGAGCTAAATAAATTTTTTTTGTGGAAATTTTTGTTCGTGGAACTGAATAATTTATTATAAATAAATCTATTTTAAAGGGGTTCGGTATTGACTTTGGGATGAATCTATAAAAATATTCTATTTTTATGAGATTTTGAATTTTAGAAAAAAATTTAAGTTTTACCTTAATTCACGTTAAATCTCAGCAAATCAAATGAAATTCTCTACACACAAAAAATAACTAGTAATAATCGGTAAAGTGGTTCGGATTTTGCGTGATTTTGAATTATTCAAAAACTATACAGGTAACGAAAAAAAATTGCAAAGTAGAACTCTGCATATTGCTTCCTCATTAATTTCCATTTTTCATAAAGCTTCCTTTATTAGGAATGCAAAATGATTAAATAAGCGTACTCATAGATTTGATTTTGCAAAAAAATGTAAGTTAATGAAAAAGCCATGTGCAAAGTTGTACTTTGCAATTTTTTTTTCTTCGTAAGCAAAAACTCTATATTTCGAAAAATATTGTTGCATGTAAGTATCGTACCTTTGTTGTTGTTCGTTGAGGGCATATCGGTATGTGACGTTGATGACGTAGTAAAAGAAAAGGTAGGCCAGAAGTTCCCGCCAAATGAGCTTGTAAACGGAGCCGCGCCATCTGCAAAAAAAGAAAACAAAGAAATTAATGGTTGTTTATCATTTAATTGGTACTCGCAATAATTTTATTAAATTCTTAATTTAATTAAATTTAAGGGCTGAAGGACCCCGGTCGAAGGCCCATTGGCGTTGTAAATAAAATATATATGTATATATTAGGTAAATGTAACCACCTATTTTTTTTTGTAAAATTTCTGTATACAAACCAATAAATTCCTATTACTACTACTACTAAATTTAATTAAATTAATTAAATTAAATTTAATGAAATTAATTTAATTAAACTTAATTAAATTAATTAAATTTCATTAAATTTTATTAGATTTAATTAAATTAATTAAACCGAGTAATTTAATGTGTATCTATATCTATGAATATTATATATATATATATATGGAAAGCACTTTCTCATAGACGGGAAGAGCGATTTATGCGAATGCCATAGTGCGAAGATGACAGGATTGAATTTTGCGTTGTAAATCACAAACCGAGAAAGGCAAAGCTGTTCAAGAGGCTGCCACAGACTTTTATAGCAATAATATAGAGGTACATAGGTCGACTACTCAACAAGCATCATGGATATTAATAGTCGTATGACGCCGTTGTCTATCCGATAACCTCACAGTGAAAATTACCGGTCGAATAATGCACCTTAAATAAAAAATATGTTATTATGATTACCATTATCAATTACATTCCCCCTACGCACTTATTTGTAATCCAACTATCAGTCCCACACTCAGAGAAAATATTCTAATCGGTAAAGATACAGTGACAATATTTTTTTTTAAATATCTATATTACTATTTTTTTTATAATTACGATAACCATAAAATAATCGGCGCAATTATAAAAAAAAAAAAATAATCAGAACGATTTTTTTGTTGCAACGATTAAAAATTAATAGCTGTGTCACTTTGTAATTGCCAGGACTTCCAGAATTTCTCTTAGTGCAGAGATAAAAAGTTTCATGCTAATTAATTTAATTTTCACCATGGAGTAAAAATTGCAATAATCGTTTCTTGGGAAATTCGAACAAACATGAGGTGTCGGTTCAGTAAAATCGAGGTGAACGAACGTTTACCGGATATCCGGTGCATCGAGTTGTCGACTGCTGTATATATCAGAGTCTATAGCGTTAAAACATAGAAAAAAGCTAATTTATCGTACTATTTAAAATGTAGCTTGGAATTTAATAGTAAGTCGCGTGAAGTATCGAGCAACGTATAAGAACCGTTACTTCAGGTTTACACAATTATTAATCGCAAAATGCATTACGTAACATCGATAACTCTGAAGGTTAATGGAAAATGTCGCGCATACGTAAATCGAAGAAAAAATATAAATAATCCACTGGCATATTCCTTCGCGAGAAAGATTCTGAGAATTAGTGGAAAAAAAAATGGGCAAATCACTGGAAGAAAAAATTTTTAAACTCCCGACTGAAAAAATGAGTGTAATTAATAAACAAATTGGGTAAATGAAAAATGGTTAAATAAGAATCATTCTTATATTATAGTCGGGAAATTACCACACACTTGACGAATTAATCTCCCGACTATAATATACGAATGATTCTCATTTAATTATTTTCTATTTACCCAATTTGTTTATTAATTACACTCTTTTTTCAGTCAGGAGTTTTTTAATTTTTGTGAAATTATTTTTATTGTAGTTACGGTAATTAAAAAATTGTTCTGTTTTTTTTTAGTTGCGACAACTATTTACGGGATCTTTCCAGTGTGAAAAAAAAATCGATTTTTTTTTGGTTTTATCCATTAGTAAAAATGGTCAAAAATATCCTCTCAAATTTTTAAAGCGAAATTCGAAATACTTCGCTGGCATACTTTTATGGACCTGGCATCGTCGATTAGTCTTAAGTACACAATTTAGGTATATGAAATTTCTACACTCGAAACTTTAAGGAGGTCGGGGCGCTCCACACTAGTCAAATCAGTGCTAAATTTTTAAAAGCGTTTCTACAATTTCAGATGGTTTAATAATCTGTTCCAAGGTGTTAATCACATAGCAGCATTAGTTCTTGATATTCAAATACATTCACAGCTGTCATATGAACAGTAAATCGATCAATATCTCCAAATTTCCGATGTCATGTTTTTTCATCCAGTTTTGTAAACGGGTAAACCGTAATATCAGTCCGATTATGACGAAACATAGATCATTTTGATCAGTGGAAGATCCTTAATCGATTGACCGTCCGGATTTTCTATAGTATCAGGCGTTCAAAAGTTACAGCCATTTGTATACTTGATGTTAGGTTATGATAGGATAAACAAACGGTTGTATCTTTTGAACTACCAATACGATTTTAAAAAATAGACGGCCAATCGATAGAATATCTTTTAGTAAACAAAATAAGCTATTGCTCGTCATAATCGGACTAATATTACGCTTTACCCTTTTAAAAAACTGGATGAAAAAACATAACATCGGAAATTTGCAGATATTGATCGATTTACTGTTGATATCACAGCTGTGAATGTATTTGAATATCAAGAACTAATGCTGCTATGTGATTAACACCTTGGAACAGATTATTAAACCATCTGAAATTGTAGAAACGCTTTTAAAAATTTAGCACTGATTTGACTAGTGTGGAGCGCTCCAACCTCCTTAAACGCGTTTTCCAGGAAACAGTTTTCAAGCGATCGTTTTCAAATTTTAGGAGAACATTCTTCACGCTACTCTCTATCGTGCTATGGAAGCTTTTTTTTTTTAAATCTTCCCATTTTTTTTTAAAGAAAAACTGTCGAAAAAAACGGCTAAATTCGGTACTTTTTGTTCAAACAGCTGCCATTTTGTCAATTTCGATTAAAAAAAGTCTCCATAGCGCGATAACTAATCGCATACTAATTAATAATCCTTTGGGTTATTTTTTTTCAGATCAAATTTGCGACCCCTAAGATGTCCACCATGAGGCTATCTTTTTTATCAACATTATTTTCAACAATTAAAACAAAATATTTAAACAATAAAAATCGTCTTATAAAAAATCATTTTCTGTCATTCATGATTACCTTAATATGTTATAAAAATTTCAGATTGATCGGCGTATAGTAACCATCCGAAAAAAAATCGTGAAAATAGGCTATTTTTTGGGACGTCACACTGGAAAGATGGCCCTTAATGGTTATCATAATTATAAAAAAATAGTTGCATGGATTTAAAATAAATTGCTGTCAATTTATAGTTAATAACGATAGAATTTTTTCCTGAGTTTAGTCAAAATCCAATGGATCCATGAATTTCTCGATTCGAAATCTCACGTACTGTGAAAAATGGACTGCCTCGAAATCGGTGAAAGTATGGAGAAGAGCGTCTCCTTTGAAACGTGGAGCGTGAAGTGTTTCGACATTTCGTACGAAATTCCGAAGCATGCAGCCGAAGTCAACTTCACTATAATATACACAAGTGGTTTTGTACTACGAAATAAGAATATCAAACAACAGTGTGAGACCGATAATCTATTGACGCTAATGGCTGCGGCGTATACGAAGAGGGACGTCCATTTTTTTTTTTTTTGTTTTTCCAGGTAAACGTGCTCTCCAGCAGGTTCATAAGCAGATACTTCATTACATATGAATATATCATTAATGCTTGAGAAGAAAGAGAGCGAAATCCCTGGAAGCAATTTGCCGCTTGCGGACAGATTTCGTTCCAGGTATTCCGATCAGGTTATAAGATATATTTTCTATTTCTCGCAACTCGCGCGTATCTGCACATTCTCATTTGGGAGAGTCCGAAGAAGCCGATTGTCTCTGAGATCGGAGATTCGTGGAGATCGGCGATATATCCATATATTATTTTTACATATATTTCACATACATTGCATATATGATTCCAGCTAAATTTTTCATGCTCTGACTCTGACCCCCTTCAATAATTTTGACAATTTTTTATCGAATAGTATTTTGAAAAAAAAAAGACACGTATTTTTTTGTTTGGCGCTACGACCAATATTTTTGACACAAGGATTTTTGTAAGAATTTGAATTTTTTGGGATTTGTATATTTTGAATCGTTAATATTTTGGAAATTAATAGTCCCATCGAAAAATGGCCAAGATGAAATTTGTTCAGTTTACAAAGAGCTACGTAATGTATATTAAAAATGTTTTTTTAGTTTTGATAAAATTTTGTTATATGACGTTAAACAAAAATATATCGTTTTGCAAAAAAGGGCCATTTTTTGTCATTTTTATATATTTACATAAATTTTTTTTTAAATTAAGAAATTTTTGAGATCCTATCCAGAATGGGCAGATTTTTTTTTATAAGAAGTTTTGCATAATTGAAGTTTTTTTTAATATCCTGATTTCTTACGTACAACTTCAATTACGTAGAACTTTTCGAAAAAAAATCCTGGAAGCCTGCATAGAATATAAATTTTTTTAAAATTTTAGACAGAATTTTTATGTAAGTGTATAAAAAATTATGAAATGTCGCCCTATTTCCGAAATTCCGCGCAGGCGCGGATTTTGTTTTTCCGCAATTTAAGAGATACATAAATTTTGTACATAAATGGACTACCATCAAAGCATGATGTGTACCAAATTTGGTGACAATCGATAGAGTGGTTATAATTTTATTGGAATTTCAATTTTTTTTTTAAATGTCTTCAAACACTTCATCTCCTGTAAATTCTGAGATATCCGGCTGCAATTTTCGACATGATTTCACGATTATTCACTGTTAATGATGAATTTAGTCAAAGGAACGATCGATATGTTAGTAAATTGCGATTTTGGTGAATAAAAAAAAATGCCGTGAAGAAATTTTTTTCTAAATTTATTTTATCACAGATTTATCATCAATTTTGTTCACATATGGACTATCATCGAAAAACATTTGAGTACAAATTTGGCGCAGGTTCGTCCAGCCGTTCAAATTTTATGGCATTTAGAATTTTTCGAAAAATCTCATTCTCGTGCTGGCTTGTGCAAATTATCAGATACCGGGTTTTAATTTGGTCCAAATATGAACTACAATGGTACAAGGTTTTAGTATAAATTTGAGAAAAATCGGTTACACGGTTAAAATTCTTCGACACTTTGATTTTTTAGAAAAATCTCTAGAGCAGAAACAATCCTGGAAAGTAGAACTTTGCAAATTGCTTCCTCACTTTTTTTCGCTTTTTACAAAGTTTCCTCTATGACGAAGCCAAAATCGATTACATACTTCCTCATAGAGGTAGCTTTGTAAAAAGCGAAAAAAATGGGGAAGCAATTTGCAAAGTTCTACTTTGCAGACTTGTTTTACGTTATATTCACGTAGTAAATTTTCTACACCCGTTTATGTAAAAGAGCCTGCACCGAGAGAAATATACAGTACTTATTCCCAGATTCGTATAGTAATCGGGATCCAAAGTGGAAAAATGGCATTTTTTTCCAGACACATACAAAGATTTACTAGGCATCGCTCGCTGTACTATGTACGCTGTTGTACCCCAAGTAAAAAAATTATATATAGTCCGACATATGGAATTGGGCATATATAGTCTGTATAAATTCTATATACAATCTATATGCAATTTATATATAAGATTACTTGTAAAGTTGGGTTTATGTATAAATTGTATATAGATTTTATAAAAATTATATATGCCCAATTCTATGTTTAAAACTATATATATTTTTTATATACTCTATATATAATTTTTTTACTTGGGACAACGCTATACAACGAATCTCATACTTGTCTATATTTTGCACCCACAAATGTTCGGAATAATCTTCATACGCATACAGGTTAAAGCAATTCAGGTTACGAAAAATAACGCAACATCTATTGACAGCCTGCAAAATGTCTGTAGTTTAGTACGACATGAGATTTACGAAAGATGTAGGGGAGAGTGGGGTACAATGTGTCACGGGGCACAGTGAACCACTTGGAATTTCTCGGAGGTTTAACGTGTATAAATAATGTTTTTTTTTATGTTGGGAAATGAGCTAAATTGAGTTTCAGTCTACGTGAAAAGACAATGATCAAGTGTTATGAATAATTATTAAAAAATAAAATAGATTTAGACCCTTCAAAACTAAATTTTTGAGCTGTCAGTAAAAATGTAATATCTTAGTTTTTTCTCCAAGCCTGCTTGAGTTTTCGATCGTAAATGATAGTTCAATTATCGCTGCGTTGCTCAGTGACCATGTTTTGTTAAATTTAGTTTGATACAATGTATCACTTGGATCTTGGGGTACAATGAGCCACCGAGCGTTAAACAGAATGTAGGGTGGAATACAATCTGTCACGTATTTCGGCGATGCCCCGTGAAAGAAAATCAAAAATACTTACTGATTCATACCCCTGAAACAGAAATTTTTCGCGTTTTGGAAAAATGTCAAAGCTAACCTCACCTTTCTAAGCAGCCCACATATTCGGTCATGATGGGTGGTATTGTTGCTTGCGCGGCAGTCTGTGCGCATGTTTTCTATTTATCAGCATTATGAATAATCGGTTTTCAAAGCAAAAGTATTATGAACTCACCTTGCAACATTTTTTACATTACATGACACACTATACCCCACTAGTGGGGCACAATGTGTCATTTAGGAAATTATTTTCGATTGGATTATTTTTATATCCTCGACCCTTTTTAACTGTTGATTGCAGTTTTTTTCTATGCCCAAAGATTCAAAGAAACCAATTATGATTGGTTTTTAGTCCTAACTCTACTCTAATAACTATAAAAAATTATAAGTAAAATAGTGACACACTGTGCCCCACTCTTCCCTACAGCTGCTGTGTAACGTTGATCGTTCAACGTTTGCCGTCATAACCTCAAAGTTGCCCGAAAATGCCCAGACGTTTTGCGAGCGCCCCTCCGCGTGCATCGCTTTTCTACTCACGGTATAAGTAAACATTTCCAAACTTCCAAGATTGATCCCATTTACTATGTTGCCTGGGTTTTTTTACCAAACTATTTTAGATGTCTTAACTATATATTTCTCTCGGTGTGCACTGTGCAGTAATTTTACCTTAAATATTTTTAACAATCTGCACGCCTAAGGATTTTTTAAATCCATTTTGCTTCCTCATAGAGGAAGCTTTTTTTCGTGAAAATTTTTTTTTTCGAGATTTTCATGTCAGAATGGTCCAAAACATCGAGAAAAGTGATTTAGAAAAAATGTCTGTATGTGTGTGTGTGTGTGTGTGTGTGTGTGTGTGCGTGTATGTGTGTGTGTGTGTATGTTACACAATCGAAAAATGTAAACCTTTATAACTCGAGAAGGCCTTGAGATATCAACCTGAAATTTGGACCATAGATAGAGGGATCAAGCCTCATCGTTCATACAAATTTTTGTTGAAATCCACTTCATCGTTAAATTATTACGGGATTTTTAATTTTTTGAAAAATGTCTGTTTACGCGATAACTCTTTCAATTTTTGAGATATTGATCTAAAAATTGGTATGAATTTGAGCTTTCATATGCCGGTGATCGCTATTGAATTTGGTTAAGATCGGTTGAGCCGTAAAAATTTTATGATGTTTTGAATTTTTCAAAAAATTGACATTATCGCTCTATTGTAACTTTTGCAAAACTTAAGATAGCGATCTCAAATTTTGTATATAAATGAAACAATATTCAGCCATTATATATGTATAATTTAGTGACGAACGGTATGACATTTTTGATTTTATGGAATGTTGAATTATTTTAAAAAATATACATTATCACATTCACTTCGGAAACGCTCTAATAATCACGAAATAACGCAATAACGAAATAGAAAAAGCGAATCCACAACATGTATATTTATCTAATTAAAACAAGGATGCAAAGTAGAACCTTGCACATTGCTTCCTCATTATTTTTCGCGTTTTATAAAGCTTCCTCTATGAGGAAGCCAAAAATTGAATAACATACTTCCTTTTTTAAATCCATTTTTATAATACAACGCATTTGTAAATAATAGAAATCGGGGCCGCGATTCTAAAGATGTCAGAAACTGGGCCGTTTATCTTAGTACCCACGCAGGTGGTAGATGTCAGTGACGCGACACGTCAGCGATAGCAGCGATACTGGTGAGTAACTATGGCGGCGGTGACCTTCGTGCTTTTAACTTTTGCGATCAAACGCGAACGAGAACTTGTCTCGCAACGTTACAGCCGATCGCCGATTGGGAAAAGCCTTGCGTAGTTTCGCACAGGGACGACACGCGTTTATTATTTCGCGGCCATTTGCATGCGATTGACCTATCGGAGGTCTTTCCCTCGCTACTATTTTACGATCGTAACCGCATTCGCGAAATACCGGGAATTGGTTTCTTGATAGTTCGATCACGATTACTTCATAGAGATGCGTTAACATCTGAAAATTATATTACTGCATTCACGAATGAGGAAATTATTTTTAAAAGTCCATGTTGAGATTTAATTTTCTAATATTACAGTGATTTTAGTTAATTATCTTTTCTCATACTATGTTATTGACTAATTTCTTCATTTCCAGCGAGTCAAAATACATTGATATATCGATTAATGAAAAAAAAGAAAAAAAAATTATTAACAGTGGCAAAAAATGCAGATTTTTGTTAAGAAAACTATAATTTAAAAAAAAATATGGTGTATCCGATTTTGCTCGTTTTAATAATATAATTAATCAAACTTATACGTTGATTTTTAATTTTTTTTTACCGATTTATAAATATTGTAGCAGTGAAAATCGAAAAATTTTGCATTTTCCATATTTTAGATAATTTTTTCAAGATCGTTTTATTTGAGTGTGGAAAATTAAAATGGGCGCAATGACTTGAAATTTTTTTCAAATAAACAAATAACAAGAAAATTGTTGTCGTGTGTCATGGGTGCGAGAATTACTAGTGTTTTTACTCATAATTTGTGAAAATTGCATGAAAATAAGATGAATTATCGTCAGGGGAAAGCAAACAAACGTCATGACGGGACAAATGGACAAACATGGTAACTATAGCGTTATCGCGACTGCAGCTTGCGCAGCATTGTTCTTTATCCTGCGTATAATATGCCAGCTTACTTCACAGTGCCTATCGGTTCATTGTACGACGTTTCTGATTATCCGAGCATTTTTCCAGGGTTCGTTTAGGGTAGATGCTTTGTTCTGCGATTTTTCGCTTGGTTGTGGCGCATAAATGCAATTCTGCATCATCGTCACGCGAAATTTTTCGCTGTACGTGAACGACAGTAACTTGACGACAACCATAAAATCGAATAATCGCGACGTCGTTAGCAACGCAGAAGATTAAACGCTAACATGAGAAAACGACAACAAAAACTCGGCAAATATAAAATTGTATTTAATTTCGATGAAATTCGAAATTCCATAAAATCATAATTATTTACGTTTCGTCACTAAATTATATATCTATAATGACTGAATATGATTTTGTTTACATAACAAATTTGGGATTGATATCTTAAGTTTAGCAAAAGTTAATGTGTTAGATTTTTAAAGTTAGATTTTTGGTAATCCGAAATTTCATAAAATCAAAATTTTTTTCCGATCATCACTAAATTACATATCTATCATGGCTGCATATTAATTCGTTCACATATTTAATTTGTGATTGGTATCTCATGTTTTTCCGCAGTTAATGGGATAACGTTAATTTTTTCAATTATTCAAAATTCCATAAAACGAAATATTTTCATATCGTTTGTCACTAAATTATATATTTATCATAGCTGAATATTATTCTGTTCATGTACCAAATTTGAGCTTGATATATCGGATAAGATTTTTGAAACGTTAACGATATAATGTTATTTTTTAAAAAATTCAAAATTCCATAAAATTTGTACCACTCTACCGATTCCAGCCAAATTCAATACCATACAACATCAAGTCCACATGTTCTTATGAAGAACTATTTAGCATGATATACTAATTTTTAAGGAAGTTTGAACGACCACGCCTTTTTTCAAAAAATTTAAAAGCTACGAAATCTAAATTTTTGCATACATTCAATCGATAATTGCAACAATTAAAGAGGGCCTTATGCTCCAGTTGTGTGCCAAATTTGAGCTCGATAGCTAAAGTGGTTCTTGAGTTATCGGCGTTTGAATTTTTGGAAGTTGGGTACATACACACATACATACACCGAGAGAAAAAGTTTGATTGATTCACGGAAATCTTTGCCAATGAAATGAAATACTTGAATTTCAATACGATCTTTTCTTTGAATGATCTCAAACTCAATGAAAAGTAGTAACATTGATTCGAAGAAACATTTCTTTAAACCAATTTCACCTTTTTCATTGATTTCAAAGATGTCGTCTCTGATTCAATGAAACCTTCTTCTTACCAGCTCAAAATTTCGAAACCTATTTTTTCCTGAAGTACGCGGCAGATAAAGCTCAAATTTTGTGAGTATGTAAGGAAGTACGGCAGAAATAGACTAAGCTTCTGACTCCTCGAAACTCAAAGCCGTTCGTTCGGGAGAACCGGAAAACAAAAAAGTGAGGTTAGGTGCGAGAGAGAGATCAATGGAAACGTTTCTTTGAACCAATGAAAACGTTTCTTCAAAACAATGAAACTGTTTCTTTATTATATGCTCACTAAGTAAATCTTTATTTACAGGCAATGAAATGTTCTCTTTGAAATTCAAATGCACTATTTCATTGAACTCAAAAAAGTATTACGTTGAAGTCAATGAAAAAAGAATCAATCCACCCATTCCTTTGACGTCAATGAAATCTTTTCTCTCGGTGTACATACGGACATTTTTTCTACATCACTTTTCTCGACGTTTTGGACCATTCTGAGTGTCCTGACATAAAAATCTCACACCCAGAAAAAAGATCTTGTTAACAGGACTAGAATCTACGCATCGGAAATAAAATTTCTTATTTGGATGCCGTATAGACTTCCATTCACCTCAAATAAATTTTTTTATTTGTAATTAGTATACTTATTGAATAGTAAATATATTCAAATCTAAGAAATATTTATTTGGATCGGCAGATATATAAATGTTGATGAAAATTTTTTTTTTTTTATTGGCATATTCGTCACTATCCCTTAGAAGCTCAGAAACTGCCTTCCGCTCAGCAGTTGGCGCGCAAACCAGTGCGCGGCTAAGCGGTCACCCATCCAAGTTATGACCGCAAATGATGCTGCTTATCTCTGGAGACCGTCGAGCCACGTACCGACCGCGCGCCCACTGCTGCCGATTTAAAGAATATATAATTTTTATATAAATATACGACAAGAATTAAATTAAATCGATAAATGTTGCATGTTGATAATAATAAACTCCAATGATGAAAGGAAATAAATATATATCGGATTATAAGATAGTTCTAATTGATTTTATTAAAAAATGTCTAATACATGTATTTGGTCGTTTTAACTAGATCTTTTTTCCGGATTAAGAAAGTATTTAGTAGCAACAAATAAAATATTTTTTTAGTGTCCGCTGCACAGTGAAAGTTGATTCAAATAAATAAATATATTGGAAATAAAAAAATTAAAAAACTGAATGAAATACGTATTTGTTGGAGGGAAAGTAAATTTTCGTTGATTGAAATAATTAAATGTTGAATAGATAATTTTATTTAATATTACCAAATCTTTTTTCTGGGTGTACTGCTGCCGATTTAAAGAATATATAATTTTTATATAAATATACGACAAGAATTACATTAAATCGATAAATGTTGCATGTTGATAATAATAAACTCCAATGATGAAAGGAAATAAATATATATCGAATTATAAGATAGTTCTAATTGATTTTATTTAAAAATATCTAATACATGTATTTGGTCGTTTTAACTAGATCTTTTTTCCGGATTAAGAAAGTATTTAGTAGCAACAAATAAAATATTTTTTTAGTGTCCGCTGCACAGTGAAAGTTGATTCAAATAAATAAATATGTTGGAAATAAAAAAATTTAAAAACTGAATGAAATACGTATTTGTTGGAGGGAAAGTAAATTTTCGTTGATTGAAATAATTAAATGTTGAATAGATAATTTTATTTAATATTACCAAATCTTTTTTCTGGGTGTACTGCTGCCGATTTAAAGAATATATAATTTTTATATAAATATAGGACAAGAATTAAATTAAATCGATAAATGTTGCATGTTGATAATAATAAACTCCAATGATGAAAGGAAATAAATATATATCGGATTATAAGATAGTTCTAATTGATTTTATTTAAAAATATCTAATACATGTATTTGGTCGTTTTAACTAGATCTTTTTTCCGGATTAAGAAAGTATTTAGTAGCAACAAATAAAATATTTTTTTAGTGTCCGCTGCACAGTGAAAGTTGATTCAAATAAATAAATATATTGGAAATAAAAAAATTAAAAAACTGAATGAAATACGTATTTGTTGGAGGGAAAGTAAATTTTCGTTGATTGAAATAATTAAATGTTGAATAGATAATTTTATTTAATATTACCAAATCTTTTTTCTGGGTGTACTGCTGCCGATTTAAAGAATATATAATTTTTATATAAATATAGGACAAGAATTAAATTAAATCGATAAATGTTGCATGTTGATAATAATAAACTCCAATGATGAAAGGAAATAAATATATATCGGATTATAAGATAGTTCTAATTGATTTTATTAAAAAATATCTAATACATGTATTTGATCGTTTTAACTAGATCTTTTTTCCGGATTAAGAAAGTATTTAGTAGCAACAAATAAAATATTTTTTTAGTGTCCGCTGCACAGTGAAAGTTGATTCAAATAAATAAATATGTTGGAAATAAAAAAATTAAAAAACTGAATGAAATACGTATTTGTTGGAGGGAAAGTAAATTTTCGTTGATTGAAATAATTAAATGTTGAATAGATAATTTTATTTAATATTACCAAATCTTTTTTCTGGGTGCGAAAATGTTTTTTTTTTCATGTAAATAAAGCTTTCTCTAGGAGGAAGCAAAAATAGCCCGTCATAAAGAATTTCTCGATAGAGTGCCGGAATTTTTTTTTCGAAATTCCGAATACGCATATAATTGAGATTATTCCGTTTATTGAGCGTAACAAGAGCGTTCAGTTCGATTGGGAAGTGTCCAACAATCGAGCACTCGGCACTCGGCCGTCCGAGCACGTCCGTATCGCTTCAGAATGCTAAATATTACAGAAACGTGAGTCATGCGTCTGCTGTACCACTAACCAATGCTTCTACTGGCAATTGTTCAGATTTTAAGCTAGCATAGACGCTTCTTCGATTCGCGCAATAATAGCCATTAAATCTATTAACAATATTCCCATATTAGTATTAAAAATATTTCTTCACCTGACAATATTTTATTCGTACTGTTTGAACGTCTTTGAAAATTATACGTTACGAAAACACGAAATAATGCTTTTTCTTGAATAAAAAAAATATTTATTATTAATTGGATATCCTCGAGTCTAGCTAATCTAAACTTTTAAGGTATAAAGTCCATTTTGTCGAAATGTTTACTAATTATTTTGTCCTCTGTCACAAAATATCTGGGAGTGCAGGAACTTTGCCTCTTTTTTTTTTTTGTCGTCGTTGTCGTCGTTGTTGTTGTAATCGCAGTCATTAAAGCAGTCGTGCTGTAATGAGTTATTTTTATCAACGATGTACGGGACATTTTATGATTTTTTTTTTTTTTTTTTTTCAAGACACTATATATTTCAGTCATTTATTGCAGCTGCAGGCCGTAGTCAAAGTTAATAATGATCAATAGTATTCTGGTATGAGGTAAGATGGAGAAAAAGGTCGATAAAACATCGACGAGCGAGAGCCTAGACCCCTGATTACTTGCGCAAAGTAACGGTCCAGCATCGGGCAAGGCCCCTCAAGGACTCAGCGCTACGGATCACTTGTCAATGACTCTCATTTCTCAGATTCGACTACCCACACAACGCATTTCACCAGCTTTTCAATTTTTCTCAATCTGTCCTCTGATTGAATGCAATCCATAATTTCTATTTTTTTTCTTCTTATAATTCACTATTTTCTAATTATTTGAAATACAACTTTTCTTCCAGTCTTCAAACCTTATAACTCCAAAAAAAAGTGTATTACATGCAAAAAACAAAAAAAAATATCCTCGATTTGTTAAAAAAAAAAAAAAATTCTATGAAGTTGTAAAAATAATATATATTTTTGAATTTTTTTATATATATAAAAAATTAAAATAAATTTTGGTAAAATGTTATATTTTATTAATGTGTTGGTTGCACAACTGCAAAACAGAGTGTATTGCATGCAAGCAGCAAAAAAAATTCTCGTTTGTTAAAAAAAAAAAAATTCTATGAATTTTTAAAAATAATATATTGAAAAAAAAATTTTTACATATATAAAAAATTTAAATAAATTTTTGTAGAATATTATATTTTATTATTGTGTAGGTTATCTTTCCGAGTATTCTTTTCCATTAATTTCGTCTTGCATTCCTTTCAGTAGTAGTAGTAGTAATACAAGACATTTATTGGTCGAAATATGTACATTTATATTGATTAACAATTATCCATCCTTAATTAATTAATTTTGGCAAATATTTCTTCATTCAACCAATAGGCCATTGACCGGAGTCCTTCAGCTCGTCATTCCTTTCACTATTTTCAAAGATCAAACTCCAAAAGTGAGTGTATTGCATGTTACAAGAAAAAAAAAAATTCTCGATTTTTTTTTAATAAAAATAAAATTTCTATCTTGTTTTAAAAATAATAATTTTTTTTTCTTTAAATATATAAAAAATGTAGATAAATTTTGGTAGAATGTAATATTTTATTATTGTGTAGGTTATCTTTCCGAGTATTCTTTTCCATTAATTTCACCTTGCATTCCTTTAATTAATTTCAAAGCGCGAACTCAAAAAGTGATTATATTGTATGCTACAAGAAAAAAAATTTCTATGCAGTTTTAAAAACAATAATATATTTTTTTTTACTCTATGACTCTCATTTCTCAGATTCGACTACCCACACAACGCATTTCACCAACTTTTCAATTTTTCTCAATCTGTCCTATTGAATGCAATCCATAATTTCTATTTTTTTTTCATATAATTCTCTATTTTCTAATTATTTTAAATACAACTTTTCTTCCAGTCTTCAAACCTTATAACTCCAAAAGAGAGTGTATTACATGCAAAAAAAAAAAAAAAATATCCTCGATTTGTTAAAAAAAAAAAAATTCTATGAAGTTGTAAAAATAATATATATTTTTGAATTTTTTTATATATATAAAAAATTAAAATAAATTTTGGTAAAATGTTATATTTTATTAATGTGTTGGTTATCTTTCCCCGAATATTCTCTTCCATTAATTTCTTCTTGCATTCCTTTCATTAATTTCAAAGTTCAAACTCCGAAAGTGAGTGTATTGCATGCTACAAGAAAAATAAAATTCTCGATTTTTGAAAAAGAATAATACAATTTTTATCTTGTTTTTAAAATAATAATTTTTTTTATTTCTTTAAATATGTAAAAAATGTTAATAATTTTTGGTAAAATGTTATATTTTATTATTGTGTAGGTTATCTTTCCCCGAATATTCTCTTCCATTAATTTGCTTCTTGCATTCCTTTCATTAATTTCAAAGTTCAAACTCTAAAAGAGAGTGTTTTGCATACCACAAGAAAAAAATTTCTCCTTGATTTTTTAAACATAAAAATAAAATTTCTGTCCAGTTTTAAAAGCAATAATGTATATTTTTTTAATTTGTTTAATTATATAAAAAATTTAAATAATTTTTTGTGGAATGTTATAATTTATTATTCAATTCCATTAATTTGAACTTACATTTCTTTCATTGATTTCAAAGTTCAAACTCTGAAAGAGTGTTTTGCATGCTATAAGAAAAAAGTTTCTCCTTGATTTTTTAACAAAAAAAAAAAAATTCTATACAGTTTTATTGCATGCTGCAAGTCAAAATAATTTGCCCTCGATTATTGAAAAAGAAAAATAAAATTTCTATCCGGTTTCAAAAATAATATATATATTTTTTAATTTCTTTAAATATATACAAAAATATAAATAAATTTTAGTAGAATCTTATACTTTATTATTGTGTAGGTTATCTTTCCCCGAATATTCTCTTCCATTAATTTCATCTTGCATTCCTTTCATTAATTTTAAAGCTCAAACTCCAAAAGAGAGTGTTTTGCATGCTATAAGAAAAAAAATTTCTCCTTGATTTTTTAACAGAAAAAAAAATTCTATACAGTTCTAAAAACAATAATATATTTACAAATTTTTTTTACATGTATAAAAAAAACGAAATAATTTTTTGTGGAATGTTATATTTTATTATTCCATTCCATTAATTTCATCTTACATTCCTTCCATTAATTTCAAAGTTCAAACTCCAAAACAGAGTGTATTGCATGCTGCACGAAAAAAAAAAATTCTCCTTGATTTTTGAAACATAAAAATAAAATTTCTGTCCAGTTTTAAAAACAATAATATATATTTTTTTAATTTCTTTAAATATATAAAAAATTTAAATAATTTTTTGTGGATTGTTATATTTTATTAATTCATTCCATTAATTTCATCTTGCATTCCTTCCATTAATTTCAAAGTTCAAACTCCAAAACAGAGTGTATTGCATGCTACACGAAAAAAAAAATTCTCCTTGATTTTTGAAACATAAAAATAAAATTTCTGTCCAGTTTTAAAAACAATAATATATATTTTTTAAATTTCTTTAAATATATAAAAAATTTAAATAATTTTTTGTGGAATGTTATATTTTATTATTCCATTTCATTAATTTCATCTTACATTCCTTTCATTAATTTTAAAGCTCAAACTCCAAAAGCGAGTTTTTTTGCATGTTACAAAAAAAAAAAAAATTGCTCCTTGACTTTTGAAACATAAAAATAAAACTTCTGTCCAGTTTTAAAAACAATAATATATTTTTCTAAATTTCTTTAAATATATAAAAAATTTAAATAATTTTGCTTCCTCATAGAGGAAGCTTTGTTTTCATGAAATTTTTTTTTTTCGAGATTTTCATGTCAGTATGCTTAGAATCACCTAAAACGTCGAGAAAAGTGGTTTAGAAAAAATGTCCGTATGTATGTATGTGTGTGTGTGTGTGTGTGTGTGTGTGCTGGGCTTCGAAAATTCAATCTCCTCTCACTCGGTAACCGTTCGAGCGATCCGGCTCAAATTTGGCACGCAAGTAGAGTAGCTGCCCCTCTTTGAATGTTGTGATTTTTGCCAAAATATGTGAAGTCATTAAGATTTTATGTTGATTTTAATTTGTTGAAAAAAGGGCGTGGTCGCTCTAACTTTCGCAAAAGTTCGCCGATTTGGCTAAATAGTTCTTCATAACTGAAGATACGTTCAATGTTGTATGGTATTGAATTTCGACGAAATCGGTAAAGCGGTTCGGATTTTATAGAATTTTGAATTTTTCGAAAAAAATAGATTTTGATCTAAATTACGTCGAATTTCAACAAATGAACAGAAATTTTGTACAGACGAAAAATAACATTCAGAAATGCCATGTACCAAATTTGGTGATGATCGGTAAAGTCGTTCGGATTTTACACCATTTTTCATTTTAAAAAAAATGTAGATTTTCGCTATAACTTCCGGAAAAGTTGAGAAAGTACGACAAAAATTTGTATCTAATCAAAATTAGATGTAACGGTGTTTGCAGAGGTGATTTATAGCTGTATAAAACACCTCTGCAAAAGAGACACAAGGTATAAAAAAAAAGATGCAAAGTAGAACCTTGCACATTGCTTCCTCATTATTTTTCGCTTTTTACAAAGCTTCCTCTATGAGGAAGCCAAAATTGAATAACATACTGCTTCCTCACAGAGGGAGCTTTGTAAAAAGCGAAAAATAATGAGGAAGCAATGTGCAAGGTTCTACTTTGCATCTTTTTTGTGGAATGCTATATTTTCCATTCCATTAATTTCATCTTCCATTCCTTTCATTAAATTCCCCGCGTATTTTCTGCCATTAATTTCGTCTTGCTGTACTTGGTCCTCTGCTTCGCGTCTCGTTTTTATGGAGCCCATTTTATCGGAGCAAGTTCAAGCAAACAAACAGTGGGACTAACGAGAATGTAAAAGAAATGAATAAAAACGATTGAGATAACGGGCGAGAAAACCATATACGGAGATTGATACTCGGGACACGCTAACGCATCTTGCAGCAGCAATGGCTGACTCTCTGATGGCTGATGGAGCCATCGACGAAGCCAGTGAAGTAGAGGTCGCGTTGCACAGCTCGATTTCGTTAACAATTTATTTCTGCGTTGTCTGTCTCGCGATCAGAGTTGTAAATGCCTATTACTTATACACTCAGATAAATTTCTGTCGTCGTTAAAGTGACAGCAATTATTTTTAAGACTACGACGATTTTTGCATAGTTACAATAACCATAAAATAGTTGTTGCAACATAAAAATATAGTAAAACCAATAAATATATAATTATAATATAGTTTAAACGTAAAAAAAATATAGTAACAATTTTTTAATTACTTTAACTATAAAAAAATTTTAAAAAAAGGTTGCATGGATTAAAAATGAATATCTGTCACTTTGTAGTTGCCAGGAATTCCACAACTTCTCTGAGTGTAGCAGTAAAGATGATAATACGTATCACTCTGTAATTATTATTTCATAATAATAACATGTAGCGATTAAAATACAATGTGTAAATTTTCAATAAAATTTCACGGTAATACTGTTGAAAAAATGGAAAAACATAATTAATGCTCTTCCATTTTGTTTTTCATTGTTTCCTCCAATATTTTAGCAAAAATTAGTATTTTTTTCAGCTACTCAAATGTTTACACTTTATTTAATAAATCATTACATGCGATGAATTTTGATAATTTATCGACGATAACAATTATTTTGTTTAGACGTATATAACTTTGAAAAAAATCTACAGCGTCATTCAGGATCTAAGAGTTGTTAGAAAAAAAAATCAAGATTACTGTTTGCTTTAATCGTTCGCGTCCGTCAATCGATCCGGTTTGAAGACAGGCGTAGTAAAAAACGATCGTTTATTCAAAAGAACAAACAACATTGAATGAGCGAACGATGAAAACAATGGACTTCCGGTCTGTTGCTAATTGGATTACGAGCGAGAGGCGTCGTTACTTTGTTACCCCCTCCATTTCCATTTCTCTCATAGATTATACAGTGACGATACCGCTATGCAAAATAATCGGACTTGATTTATTCTCGACACAGACACGAAGACTCTTCCTCTTCTCAACTTGTTCCTACCTAATCGCTATTATTATGATTCTCGTTGTTGTTCACGGACGAGTCAGAAAATTAAATGCAAACGTACGTATGTTGAAAGTTTTTTTTTTTAAAGGAACAAAAACATAGTATTATTAATAATTACATTATTAATTTGTAATTACAATAATTACAAAAGAGTATAATTTGTACATTAGAATTATTAAACAATGTCGTAATTCATAATATTGTAGAGGGCATAGCATTTCCGGTTTCCGACCAATGGCAAGCGAGCGCCACTAGTCGTGTGGTCGAGCGTCGAACTACCACTTGTAACCGCCAGTCTGTTACCAAGCGTCGTACTGACTAGACCTGTTAAGGCGAGCTAAGACGAAACAAAGAGAACGACGAAAAACAAAATGCTAGTAAAATATATCGCGGACTGTATTTTTACTTCTAAATAAACGCCGTCTTTCACTTTTCCCGAGTGTATCATTTCTCAGACACGATAAATAAATAAATACTACAATATCAGGGTGTAAGAAATGGTCTAGGATTGAAAATCACTAATTTGTAGACGTAGTTGAAATATAACAAAAAAATTACTTAAAATTAATTTTTATTTAATTAAAATAAATTTTATACCCAATTTCTATGTAAAATTAATGTATAATTAAGTAATTTCAATAATACCAATTAATTTTATATTAAAAGTACGTGAATTGCAAATAATCTTCTTTAATTTTGGAGAACAAGTATATTAATTTTTAATCACAATTGTAAATTAAATTTAATTGATTATTTTTCCTATCCAAATTTCGACCAATGGAATTGCACCATTCGACGTCACGTGGGGCAAGCTACACAGTATTATACTGATTATTTTTTCAACTCCAATTTCGACCAATCAGAGCGCGGTATTCAACATCACGTGGTACAGCTAGGGTAAAATTATATCGATAATTTTTCGAAAATTTCCCGGCTCGGTTGCTAAGCGATAAACAATAATTTTTTTGACACTTGTAACCTCTGCGAATCTTTAAAACGTCAAGGTACTATTAACGGTCGTCAATATGAGTGAGTCAAAAAAGCGATTTGGTGATGAATCGCTTCAGAACATCGCTAAAAAAATAAAACAAAATGTCCCGGCAAATACAGAAAAGAGTAAAAAATCGATTTGGGCGCAATTCACTGCATTTTGTGCAGAGAGAAAATATGTGTTGGATGCAACATAGGTTTTTGTTCTGATTATGAAATTTCCTTGTCAGAATGATAATTTTTGTCTCATGGTGCAATTCCATTTGTCGCAATTTGAATAGAAAAAATAATCCCCCGAATACCACTCGAGCTTCGAAATTAATCTGATATTTCCCTCCAGGTTCCCTGCAAACAAATAAACTCGTCAAGTTTTCCAGAAAAATCACTCGCGCTACGCGCTCGTGATTTTTTAACCTGGAAAACTTGACTCGTTCATTTGTTTGCAACGAACCTGTCAGGAAATATCCGATAATTTCAAAGCTCTTGTGGTATTACAAGTGATAATTTTTTGATAATTTTGCGTGTTGGTTATATATATAAAACAAAAAATCATTTAGCCGCGTCAACCATCTGTCAAACTGACAGATTGGATTTTATTGTGGCAGTCAAAGGATTTTTATTTGATATGAGTAGGTTTGGAGTTGAATCCTTGCAAACTATTGATGAAAAAGTAAAGGGAAATGTCCCTGTTAATACGATTAAATCGATAACCTCAGTCTGGAATGAATATACAAATGTCTATAACAATTGTGTATTTAACTGCAATCCTTTAAACATGAATTAAAAGGTTTTTGTTCTGATTATGAAATTTCCTTGTCGGAATGATAATTTTTGTCTCATGGTGCAATTCCATTTGTCGCAATTTGAATAGAAAAAATAATCCCCCGAATACCACTCGAGCTTCGAAATTAATCTGATATTTCCCTCCAGGTTCCCTGCAAACAAATAAACTCGTCAAGTTTTCCAGAAAAATCACTCGCGCTACGCGCTCGTGATTTTTTAACCTGGAAAACTTGACTCGTTCATTTGTTTGCAACGAACCTGTCAGGAAATATCCGATAATTTCAAAGCTCTTGTGGTATTACATGTGAAAAGTCTACACAGTGTAAATTTACTTTTAATATAAATTATAAAATATAAAATTAATGAAAATTATTGAAATTACTGTACGTTATATTAATTTTATACCGCATTTGCCTATAACATTTATTGTAATAGTTTATGCGTAAAAAAATCCAGTACCTTTACATTCATTTCTAAGTAAATTTTTTACAGTGTATTCATAAAAACTTGCAGTTTTTTTTAACACTTTTTTTTACTAATTTGTAGACGTAGTTGCAATATAAAAAGAATTACTTAGAATTAATTTTAATTAAATTAAAATAAATTTTGTACGCAATTGCGATGTAAAATTAATGTATGATAAAGTAATTTTTATAATTTCCACTAATTTTATATTAAAAGTACGACAATTGTAAATAATCTTTTTTAATTTTGGAGTTAAAGTATATTAATTTTTTAAGACAATTGTAGATTAAATTTAATTGAAAAGTCTACACAGTTTGAATTTACTTTTAATATAAATTATAAAATATAAAATTAATGAAAATTATTGAAATTACTGTACCATACATTAATTTTATATCGCATTTGCCTATAAAATTTATTGTACCAGTTTATGCGTAAAAAATTCCAGTACCTTTACATTAATTTCTAAGTAAATTTTTTTACAGTGTATTCATAAAAACTTGCAGTTTTTTTCAACACTTTTTTTTACTAATTTGTAGACGTAGTTGCAATATAAAAAAAATTACTTAGAATTAATTTTAATTAAATTAAAATAAATTTTGTACGCAACTGCGATGTAAAATTAATGTATGATTAAGTAATTTCAATAATTTCCATTAATTTTATATTAAAAGTACGTTAATTGTAAATAATCTTTTTTAATTTTGGAGTTAAAGTATATTTATTTTTTAAGACAATTGTAGATTAAATTTAATTGAAAAGTCTACACAGTGTAAATTTACTTTTAATATAAATTATAAAATATAAAATCAATGAAAATTATTGAAATTACTGTACCATATATTAATTTTATATCGCATTTGCCTATAAAATTTATTGTACCAGTTTATGCGTAAAAAATTCCAGTACCTTTACATTCATTTCTAAGTAAATTTTTTACAGTGTATTCATAAAAACTTGCAGTTTTTTTTAACACTTTTTTTTACTAATTTGTAGACGTAGTTGCAATATAAAAAAAAATTACTTAGAATTAATTTTTATTTAATTAAAATCAATTTTGTACGCACTTGCGATGTAAAATTAATGTATGATTAAGTAATTTCAATAATTTCCATTAATTTTATATTAAAAGTACGTCAATTGTAAATAATCTTCTGTAATTTTGGAGAACAAGTATATTAATTTTTTATGACAATTGTAGATTAAATTTAATTGAAAAGTCTACACAGTGTAAATTTACTTTTAATATAAATTATAAAATATAAAATCAATGAAAATTATTGAAATTACTGTACCATATATTAATTTTATATCGCATTTGCCTATAACATTTATTGTAATAGTTTATGCGTAAAAAATTCCAGTACCTTTACATTCATTTCTAAGTAAATTTTTAAAGTGTATTCATAAAAACTTGCAGTCTTTTTCAACACTTTTTTTTACTAATTCGTAGACGTAGTTCCAATATAAAAAAAATTACTTAGAATTAATTTTAATTTGATTAAAATAAATTTTGTACGCAACTGCGATGTAAAATTAATGTATGATTAAGTAATTTCAATAATTTCCATTAATTTTATATTAAAAGTACGTCAATTGCAAATAATCGTCTTTAATTTTGGAGTAAAAGTATATTAATTTTTTATGTCAATTGTAGATTAAATTTAATTGAAAAGTCTACACAGTGTAAATTTACTTTTAATATAAATTATAAAATATAAAATCAATGAAAATTATTGAAATTACTGTACCATATATTAATTTTATGTCGCATTTGCCTATAACATTTATTGTAATAGTTTATGCGTAAAAAATTCCAGTACCTTCACATTCATTTCTAAGTAAATTTTTTACAGTGTATTCATAAAAACTTGCAGTCTTTTTTTAACACTTTTTTTTACTAATTTGTAGACGTAGTTGCAATATAAAAAAAATTACTTAGAATTAATTTTAATTAAATTAAAATAAATTTTGTACGCAATCGCGATGTAAAATTAATGTATGATAAAGTAATTTCAATAATTTCCATTAATTTTATATTAAAAGTACGTCAATTGTAAATAATCTTCTTTAATTTTGGAGTAAAAGTATATTAATTTTTTACGTCAATTGTAGATTAAATTTAATTGAAAAGTCTACACAGTGTAAATTTACTTTTAATATAAATTATAAAATATAAAATCAATGAAAATTATTGAAATTACTGTACCATATATTAATTTTATTTCGCATTTGCCTATAAAATTTATTGTAATAGTTTATGCGTAAAAAATTCCAGTACCTTTACATTCATTTCTAAGTAAATTCTTTTACAGTGTGTTCATAAAAACTTGCAGTTTTTTTCAACACTTTTTTTTACTAATTTGTAGACGTAGTTGCAATATAAAAAAAAATTACTTAGAATTAATTTTAATTAAATTAAAATAAATTTTATACGCAATTGCAATGTAAAATTAATGTATGATTAAGTAATTTCAATAATTTCCATTAATTTTATATTAAAAGTACGTCAATTGCAAATAATCTTTTTTAATTTTGGAGTTAAAGTATATTAATTTTTTAAGACAATTGTAGATTAAATTTAATTGAAAAGTCTACACAGTTTAAATTTACTTTTAATATACATTATAAAGGATAAAATAATTTAATATAAAAAATTAATGAAAATTATTGAAATTACTGTACCATATATTAATTTTATTTCGCATTTGCCTATAAAATTTATTGTAATAGTTTATGCGTAAAAAATTCCAGTACCTTTACATTCATTTCTAAGTAAATTCTTTTACAGTGTATTCATAAAATCTTGCAGTCTTTTTTTAGTGTTGCTTAGTAATTGTTTGCCAGCTAGGCAGAACATGAAAATGATTAAAGAACCTGGCGCAACGATAAAGATTTGGACAAACGTCTTACATATCGATGAGGCTGCAGTGAGTCTATTGTCGAGCAACGTGCGGACGAATAACGAGCGAGTAACGCCAGACTGCGACGACTGTGACACGGTTACGAGGCAGCCTTGTGTTCTTCGCGATTCGCGCGGCTCCTGACGAGACGACTGCGCGCAGCTACATACCTTATTATGCGTTTCAGGTGCGTATTATAGGTAGATAGGTAGTAATACGTAGACCTCCACTCACTTTGTCAATTTTTTTTATTACTCAACAGTAGCAACAATATTCATTGACACCAGACGTGGACTTTATTATCGGACCTCCGATGTCCTCCATCAAATTTCTCCATGTGTATTATGTCATTACGAACTAGTCTTGACCTTCCAAATTTAGCAGAATTTTATGGGTGTATCACCCATAATAACAATTTTAAGAAGAAAAAAAAATTTGTTTTAGATGTTTTGAATTGTTGCGAAAAAAAATGCAGTATATACTGAGAAAAATAAATATGTGAATGAACTGAATTGGATTACATCCTCAATTTTTAGTTGGTATGACAAATATTTTAGTTAGTATATTTTATATACATAAATATATTTTAGACAAGTGAATTTAATAATTATTGAAGAAATTTAATATTCTGTTATCCTAACGAAAAAATCGTTTCCATTTTTTTTCTGAGGGTAATTGAAAAAATATTTTTATAAATAAGAAGTTTTAAAAGAATTTGCTAAAATGGGTCTCCTCCATTAAATTTTTCCATACGTATTATGTCATTACGAACTAGTCTTGACCTTCCAAATTTAGCAGAATTTTATCTCACATAATAACAATTTTAAGACGAAAAAAAAAATTTGATTTTGATCTTTTGAATTGTTGTGAAAAAAATGTAGGATACACTGAGAAAAATAAATGTGTGAATGAACTGAATTGGCGTACCTCCTCAATTTTTTATTGGTATGACAAATATTTTGGTTAGTATGTTTTATATACATAAATATATTTTAGACAAGTGAATCTAATAATTATTGAAGAAATTTAATATTCTGTTATCCTAACGAAAAAATCGTTTCCATTTTTTTTCTGAGGGTAATTGAAAAAATATTTTTATAAATAAGAAGTTTTAAAAGAATTTGCTAAAATGGGTCTCCTCCATCAAATTTCTCCATACGTATTATGTCATTACGGACTAGTCTTGACCTTCCAAATTTAGCAGAATTTTATCTCACATAATAACAATTTTAAGACGAAAAAAAAATGTTGATTTTGATCTTTTGAATTGTTGTGAAAAAAATGCAGGATACACTGAGAAAAATAAATGTGTGAATGAACTGAATTGGCGTACATCCTCAATTTTTAGTTGGTATAACAAATATTTTGGTTAGTATATTTTATATACATAAATATATTTTAGACAAGTGAATCTAATAATTATTGAAGAAATTTAATATTCTGTTATCCTAACGAAAAAATCGTTTCCATTTTTTTTCTGAGGGTAATTGAAAAAATATTTTTATAAATAAGAAGTTTTAAAAGAATTTGCTAAAATGGGTCTCCTCCATCAAATTTCTCCATACGTATTATGTCATTACGGACTAGTCTTGACCTTCCAAATTTAGCAGAATTTTATCTCACATAATAACAATTTTAAGACGAAAAAAAAATGTTGATTTTGATCTTTTGAATTGTTGTGAAAAAAATGCAGGATACACTGAGAAAAATAAATGTGTGAATGAACTGAATTGGCGTACATCCTCAATTTTTAGTTGGTATAACAAATATTTTGGTTAGTATATTTTATATACATAAATATATTTTAGATAAGTGAATCTAATAATTATTGAAGAAATTTAATATTCTGTTATCCTAACGAAAAAATCGTTTCCATTTTTTTTCTGAGGGTAATTGAAAAAATATTTTTATAAATAAGAAGTTTTAAAAGAATTTGCTAAAATGGGTCTCCTCCATCAAATTTCTCCATACGTATTATGTCATTACGGACTAGTCTTGACCTTCCAAATTTAGCAGAATTTTATCTCACATAATAACAATTCTAAGACGAAAAAAAAAATTTGATTTTGATCTTTTGAATTGTTGTGAAAAAAATGCAGGATACACTGAGAAAAATAAATGTGTGAATGAACTGAATTGGCGTACATCCTCAATTTTTAGTTGGTATGACAAATATTTTGGTTAGTATATTTTATATACATAAATATATTTTAGACAAGTGAATCTAATAATTATTGAAGAAATTTAATATTCTGTTATCCTAACGAAAAAATCGTTTCCATTTTTTTTCTGAGGGTAATTGAAAAAATATTTTTATAAATAAGAAGTTTTAAAAGAATTTGCTAAAATGGGTCTCCTCCATCAAATTTCTCCATACGTATTATGTCATTACGGACTAGTCTTGACCTTCCAAATTTAGCAGAATTTTATCTCACATAATAACAATTTTAAGACGAAAAAAAAATGTTGATTTTGATCTTTTGAATTGTTGTGAAAAAAATGCAGGATACACTGAGAAAAATAAATGTGTGAATGAACTGAATTGGCGTACATCCTCAATTTTTAGTTGGTATAACAAATATTTTGGTTAGTATATTTTGTATACATAAATATATTTTAGACAAGTGAATCTAATAATTATTGAAGAAATTTAATATTCTGTTATCCTAACGAAAAAATCGTTTCCATTTTTTTTCTGAGGGTAATTGAAAAAATATTTTTATAAATAAGAAGTTTTAAAAGAATTTGCTAAAATGGGTCTCCTCCATTAAATTTTTCCATACGTATTATGTCATTACGGACTAGTCTTGACCTTCCAAATTTAGCAGAATTTTATCTCACATAATAACAATTTTAAGACGAAAAAAAAATGTTGATTTTGATCTTTTGAATTGTTGTGAAAAAAATGCAGGATACACTGAGAAAAATAAATGTGCGAATGAACTGAATAGACGTACCTCCTCAATTTTTAGTTGGTATAACAAATATTTTGGTTAATATATTTTGTATACATAAATATATTTTAGACAAGTGAATCTAATAATTATTGAAGAAATTTAATATTCAGTTATCCCAACGAAAAAATCGTTTCAACAAGGGTGTACGTCGATTTTGTTCATTGAACCATTTTTTTTTCTTAGGGTATTGGAAGAATGTTTTCATAAAAAAGAAGCTCCAAGAAAATTTGCTAAAATGGGTCTTCCAAATACGACAACTTTTTTTTCTTCTGTACAATTTTCTTGGTTTTTTGTTTTAGTGATTTTTTAATAAGAATATAATATTATGGCACTATTATTATTATCTAAAATCAATGGAATCCTGTGATTGGAAATGTATGTGTGAAGCATTTTCCTTTGCAAAGATTTTGCACGAGAAGAAATGGAAAGTGCTATTAAATTGGCTCGAAAAATCTCCCGAGTGCATGAAACTTTTAGGATAATTGAAAGAATATTTTCATATAAATGAAGCTCTTAAAAATTCGCAAAAAATGGGTCTCCTAAATTTGTCAACTTTTTTTTCTTCTCTACAATTTTCTTAGATTATTCGTTTTAGTGATTTTTTAATAAGGTATTTTTTAATATAGTATTATGTCCCTATTATTATTATTATTATCTAAAATCAATAGAATCCCGTTATTGGGAATGTATGTGCATTTTTTACACGAGAAGAAATGGAAAATGTTATTAAATTGCTTCGAAAAATCTCCTGAGTGCATGAAACTTTTAGGATAATTGAAAGAATATTTTCATAAAAATGAAGCTCTTAAAAATTCGCAAAAAATGAGTCTTCCAAATTTGTCAACTTTTTATTCTTCTCTACAATTTTCTTAGGTTATTCGCTTTAAGGGGAGGGAGTCAGATAAAAAAAATTGATTTTGGAAATTCAATATCATCTAAATCCTATTGCATATAAAAATGCCCAACGCACTATATTGTTGGTACTCGATTAAAAGATTTTTTACTGTCGTCTGACTTGCATATGCTTTTAAATATTATCTTAAGCAAAGATCTTAGGTTTTCCATTCTGCGCATGATTCACATCAAACTACTAGGCAGATTGGAATGGTTCACGTCTCATTTTCTTCTTCATGAACAGATACACCGGCTAAATGCAGCAAATGTTAATAAAATGTAGTATTTTTTAAGTAACATAATTATTAATAAATAAATTTTATGCTATTTTCTAAATCAGTGATTAACTTTGCTTTCGGAATGAAAAAAAAATAGTTTGCTCCATTTAGCCGGTGTATCTTTTCATGAAGAAGAAAATGAGACGTCAATGATCCCAATCTGCCTAGTAGTTTGATCTGAATCATGCGCAGAATGGAAAACCTAAGAATTTTGCTTAAGATAATATTTAAAAGCATATACAAGTCAGACGACGGTAAAAAATCTTTTAATCGACTACCAACAATATAGTGCATTGGGCATTTTTATATGCAACAGGATTTGGATGATATTGAATTTCCAAAATCAATTTTGCTTCCTCATAGAGGAAGCTTTGTTTTCATGAAATTTTTTTTTTCGAGATTTTCATGTCAGTATGCTTAGAATCACCTAAAACGTCGAGAAAAGTGGTTTAGAAAAAATGTCCGTATGTATGTATGTGTGTGTGTGTGTGTGTGTGTGTGTGTGTGTGTGCTGGGCTTCGAAAATTCAATCTCCTCTCACTCGGTAAACGTTCGAGCGATCCGGCTCAAATTTGGCACGCAAGTAGAGTAGCTGCCCCTCTTTGAATGTTGTGATTTTTGCCAAAATATGTGAAGTCATTAAAATTTTATGTTGATTTTAATTTGTTGAAAAAAGGGCGTGGTCGCTCTAACTTTCGTAAAAGTTCGCCGATTTGGCTAAATAGTTCTTCATAACTGAAGATACGTTCAATGTTGTATGGTATTGAATTTCGACGAAATCGGTAAAGCGGTTCGGATTTTATAGAATTTTGAATTTTTCGAAAAAAATAGATTTTGATCTAAATTACGTCGAATTTCAACAAATGAACAGAAATTTTGTACAGACGAAAAATAACATTCAGAAATGCCATGTACCAAATTTGGTGATGATCGGTACAGTCGTTCGGATTTTACACCATTTTTCATTTAAAAAAAAATGTAGATTTTCGCTATAACTTCCGGAAAAGTTGAGAAAGTACGACAAAAATTTGTATCTAATCAAAATTAGATGTAACGGTGTTTGCAGAGGTGATTTATAGCTGTATAAAACACCTCTGCAAAAGAGACACAAGGTATAAAAAAAAAGATGCAAAGTAGAACCTTGCACATTGCTTCCTCATTATTTTTCGCTTTTTACAAAGCTTCCTCTATGAGGAAGCCAAAATTGAATAACATACTGCTTCCTCACAGAGGGAGCTTTGTAAAAAGCGAAAAATAATGAGGAAGCAATGTGCAAGGTTCTACTTTGCATCTTTTTTCTTACCTGTCTCCCTCCCCTTAATGATTTTTTAATAAGGTATTTTTTTATATAGTATTATGTCCCTATTATTATTATCTATAATCAATGGAATCCCGTGATTGGAAATGTATGTGTGAAGCATTTTCCTTTGTGCATTTTTTTGTGCGAGAAGAAATGGAAAATGCTATTAAATTGCCTCGACAAATCTCTCGAGTGCATGAATCTTTAACGACCAAGTGTGTTTGTGAGCATGTGTGACTTCCTCTCGTCGCTGTATCGACGAGAGGAATACAGCGGCCTCGCGGTGTGTCCTCCGACCTCGTTTCGTTTCCTGTTCTTCACTGATCGCTAATTACCAACCAGAGAAGCTTCGTCTGAGGTCGATCTCGAATCAGCAATATTTACAATGACGGGACTGACGCGAATACAAATAAAAATAAATAAATAAATAAACGTGCGTGAGACGAGGTCAGAATAATAGCGACTTCCTTTTATTTCGTCAGTCACACCGTTAGCGAAGTCCGAGATGATTGAAACCTTCCCACGATTTAAAAAAATTAATTCAATTAAGAAAAAAATAATTTCTGATCGCCGAGAAAATTTCTGTCGTCTCCGCGAATCTCATGAGGTGGTGACATTTAATGTTTCTCATTTATTAAGTTATTCAATCATAAGTAATCGAGTGACCTCAACTCGAGTTGAGGTCACAATTTTATTTATTAATACATGATTCTTTTTATATCGATAAAAAAGTTTACGCAACAACCGATCATGAACTGCCATCTTGTTTCATTTCTTTTTTCCATTCTTAACGGATTTTTTTTTTTTTTTTTTTTTTTTTTTCGAAAAAAATGGCCTAAAAATTATAGCTCGAAAATCTTGATATTTAATATAGGATTTTTGAGAATTAATTCAATTTTTTTAATTTAAAAGTTTAAGTAAAAAAAATTTAAAAACAGTAAAAAGTGTTTTTTCGAGCATATAGAACAGTATAAAAAATTATGGAGCGAATTGGAAAGGGTTAGGGTTAAATGCTTAATGAGTTGGCCAGGAATACCCCATATATATTGTGTCAGATTTTGTTATTGTCGCCAAGTTCTTAAATTCTAAGCGTATGAAACTTTTAGATGGGGATATACGTATGAGGCTTTCTTAGAAATTTTTGACTCACATATTTGAAAAGATATAATAACTGCAAATATTTATCAAAGAGAGTTCGACAGAACAGTCAAGACAAAATAATAAAAAGAACTATGTAATTGCTCGGAGAAAAAATGCAATTTTTTTTCGCAATATTATAATTTCCAGTAAAGTATTGTAGGAGAAGTTCTCCTTGAATTCGGTAAATTGGAACATGTATATATGGGGCATTCCATACCGAATCGACCTGAGTCTGACCCTCGATCTCCCCGATTTGGCTCGTAATTTTTTTAACGATTCGTTAAACCCTCAAATGCACTAGATTTCATTTTTTTATTTTTTCGATGCAAATTTTTTAAAAATATATTTTAAAAGTGACATTTCGAATACCATAATTTAAAAATCTGAAAAAATTCTAAAAAATACATTGTTGGATATCAAAATTTTCTAGCTTATAGCCAAAGTCGGCAAGATTTTTCTTCTCACAGTTTTTAAGCTTTATTGATTTTAAAAAAATATTAAAAAATAGAAAAAAAAAATTAATCTACTATAGGCAACTGGTCAAACGTTTATTTGTGTAAACTCGGATTTTTAGGAATTTTTCAAATTTTTCTGAACTATTCCAGCACTATACAAGCCACATTTTAGCACCAGCATGCCATAATTAAAAAATCTGAAGAAATTCTGAAAAATATAGTTTGAAATTCAGAAATTTTTGACAAGTCATCCATAGTAAATTGATTTTTTTATTCTATTTTTAAAATAATTTTCTAAATCAAAAACGCTTAAAAACTATACGAAGAAAAATCTTCACCACTTTGGCTTATTATTTTTCAATAAAATTTCATGGTAATCTTTTTGAAAAAAATGAAGAAACATAATTAATGCATTAAAAAAGTAATGCATTAATTATCTCTGCCATTTTTTCCACTATTTCTTCCAATATTTAAGCGAAAATTAGTATTTTTTGCAGCTATTCAAATATTTACACTCTATTTTATAATCACTACATATTATTGTTATGAAATTATAATTACAAAACAAACTGCATTGTAAACTATATTTCATGAATTAATGGGGATTTACAATTCTGTTCTAAAGGTATGAAATTTTCTTAAGAGTTTTTGATTCACATATTAGAAAAGAAAATTCGGTAGAACTTGAAGATGTACACCGAGAGAAAATATTTCTTTGATTTCAATGAAATAGTGCATTTGAATTTCAAAGGGAACATTTCATTGCCTGTAAACAAAGATTTACTTAGTGAGCATATAATAAAGAAACAGTTTCATTGTTTTAAAGAGACGTTTTCATTGTTTCAAAGAACCATTTTCGTTGATCTCTCTCTCGCACCTAACCTCACTTTTTTGTTTTCCGGTTCTCCCGAACGAACGGCTTCGAGTTTCAAGGAGCCAGAAGCTTAGCCTATTTCTGCCATACTTTCTTACATACTCACAAAATTTGAGCTTGATCTGCCGCGTAGTTCAGGAAAAAATAGGTTTTGAAATTTTGAGCTGATAAGAAGAAGGTTTCATTTAATCAGAGACGATATCTTTGAAATCAATGAAAAAGGTTCATTGGTTTAAAGAAATGTTTCTTCGAATCAATGTCACTATTTTTCATTGAGTTTGAGATCACTCAAAGAAAAGATAGTATTGAAATTCAAGTATTTCATTTCATTGGCAAACATTTCCGTGAATCAATGAAACTTTTTCTCTCGGTGTAGTAAGGTTAAATAATATAAGGAACCATCTAATTACTCGGAAAAGAAATGGCATTTATTTCGCAATGTTATTATTTCCAGCAATGTATTTTAGGAGAGGTTTTCCTTGAATTCGGCAAATAGTAGTAGGAATCGTATATTCAACGAAATATTTCTTTGATTTCAATGAAATAGTACATTTGAATTTCAAAGAGAACATTTCATTGCCTGTAATTAAAGATTTACTTAGTGAGAATATAATAAAGAAACAGTTTCATTGTTTTAAAGAGACGTTTTCATCGTTTCAAAGAAACATTTTCATTGATCTCTCTCTCGCACCTAACCTCACTTTTTTGTTTTCCGGTTCTCCCGAACGAACGGCTTCGAGTTTCGAGGAGCCAGAAGCTTAGCCTATTTCTGCCGTACTTTCATACATACTCACAAAATTTGTGCTTTATCTGCCGCGTACTTCGGGAAAAAACAGGTTTTTAAATTTTGAGGTGATAAGAAGAAGGTTTCATTTAATCAGAGACGATATCTTTGAAATCAATGAAAAAGGTTCATTGGTTTAAAGAAATGATTCTTCGAATGAATGTCACTATTTTTCATTGAGTTTGAGATCACTCAAAGAAAAGATAGTATTGAAATTCAAGTATTTCATTTCATTGGCAAACATTTCCGTGAATCAATGAAACTTTTTCTCTCGGTGTAGTAAGGTTAAATAATATAAGGAACCATCTAATTACTCGGAAAAGAAATGGCATTTATTTCGCAATGTTATTATTTCCAGCAATGTATTTTAGGAGAGGTTTTCCTTGAATTCGGCAAATAGTAGTAGGAATCGTATATTCAACGAAATATTTCTTTGATTTCAATGAAATAGTACATTTGAATTTCAAAGAGAACATTTCATTGCCTGTAAATAAAGATTTACTTAGTGAGCATATAATAAAGAAACAGTTTCATTGTTTTAAAGAGACGTTTTCATTGTTTCAAAGAAACATTTTCATTGATCTCTCTCTCGCACCTAACCTCACTTTTTTGTTTTCCGGTTCTCCCGAACGAACGGCTTCGAGTTTCGAGGAGCCAGAAGCTTAGCCTATTTCTGCCGTACTTTCTTACATACTCACAAAATTTGAGCTTTATCTGCCGCGTACTTCAGGAAAAAACAGGTTTTGAAATTTTGAGCTGATAAGAAGAAGGTTTCATTTAATCAGAGACGATGTCTTTGAAATCAATGAAAAAGGTTCATTGGTTTAAAGAAATGTTTCTTCGAATCAATGTCACTATTTTTCATTGAGTTTGAGTTCATTCAAAGAACAGATAGTATTGAAATTTAAGTATTTCATTTCATTGGCAAAGATTTCCGTGAATCAATGAAACTTTTTCTCTCGGTGTAGTAAGGTTAAATAATATAAGGAACCATCTAATTACTCGGAAAAGAAATGGCATTTATTTCGCAATGTTATTATTTCCAGCAATGTATTTTAGAAGAGGTTTTCCTTGAATTCGGCAAATAGTAGTAGGAATCGTATATTCAACGAAATATTTCTTTGATTTCAATGAAATAGTACATTTGAATTTCAAAGAGAACATTTCATTGCCTGTAAATAAAGATTTACTTAGTGAGCATATAATAAAGAAACAGTTTCATTGTTTTAAAGAGACGTTTTCATTGTTTCAAAGAAACATTTTCATTGATCTCTCTCTCGCACCTAACCTCACTTTTTTGTTTTCCGGTTCTCCCGAACGAACGGCTTCGAGTTTCGAGGAGCCAGAAGCTTAGCCTATTTCTGCCGTACTTTCTTACATACTCACAAAATTTGAGCTTTATCTGCCGCGTACTTCAGGAAAAAACAGGTTTTTAAATTTTGAGGTGATAAGAAGAAGGTTTCATTTAATCAGAGACGATATCTTTGAAATCAATGAAAAAGGTTCATTGGTTTAAAGAAATGTTTCTTCGAATCAATGTCACTATTTTTCATTGGGTTTGAGATCATTCAAAGTAAAGATAGTATTGAAATTTAAGTATTTCATTTCATTGGCAAAGATTTCCGTGAACCAATGAAACTTTTTCTCTCGGTGTAGTAAGGTTAAATAATATAAGGAACGATCTAATTACTCGGAAAAGAAATGGCATTTATTTCGCAATGTTATTATTTTCAGCAATGTATTTTAGGAGAGGTTTTCCTTGAATTCGGTGATTAGTAGTAGGAATCGTATAATCGTTATCGAAGAACGAAAGAGGACGCGAGAGAGCCCGGGCTGTGCCATCGCTCTGCGGAGCGTGACCGTCGCTCTGCGGCGGCTGTGATTATGCAACGTTTATGTTGCCACGCGCTGACCTTGTTCGTTTCGTGCTGCAGCATTATCTTCGGCTTCGGAACTTGCGCGCGTCAAGCGTCGATCACGATTTGTGTACTCTATGGCCGAATCGCTTTTTTTCCTCGATTTCTCACTCTTGGAACCGAAAGGTGAAGGAGAAGAGGCAAAAGTTCGCCAAACGGGAATACAACTTCTAAAATCTCTCACTTTTTCTGCGAATTACTAATATTATTTCGCTCTCAAGGATTCCAGTAACGAGGCATCAAGATTTTTTTCTTTATCCTTTCATAAGAAAGAAAAGTCTTTTGCATGTTTGTTGATAAATTATTTTTTAACAGATTTATTTTAAAAAATAAACACATTTTGTACAAGATTATTTTCTTTACTCTTTCATAAAAAGGAAAAGTTTTTTGCAAGTTTGTTAGTAAATTATTTTTCAACAGATGTATATAAAAAAAATAAACACTTTTTTACAAGATTATTTTCTTTACTCTTTCGTAAGAAGGAAAAGTTTTTTGCATGTTTGTTGGCAAATTATTTTTTAACAAATTTATTTTCTTTACCTTTTCATAAGAAAGAAACATTTTTTGCAAGTTTGTTGGTAAATTATGTTTTTACAGATTTATTTAAAAGAATAAACACATTTTGTTCAAGATTTTTTTCATTAGCCTTTCATAAGAAAGAAAAGTCTTTTGCAAGTTTGTTGGTAAATTATGTTTTTACAGATTTATTTAAAAGAATAAACACATTTTGTTCAAGATTTTTTTCATTAGCCTTTCATAAGAAAGAAAAGTCTTTTGCAAGTTTGTTGGTAAATTATTTTTTTACAGATTTATTAAAAAGAATAAACACATTTTGTACCAGATTATTTTCTTTACCCTTTCATAAAGAAAAGTTTTTGGCAAGTTTGTTGGTAAATTAATTTTTGTCTGATTTATTAAAAAGAAAAACGTTGGAATATGGTATTGAAATTTTGAAAAAAAATTGCAAATACGATGTTTTAACTTTTTAATTTTGGTTGTGCAGCGTGGACTCAAATTTTGATCGAACCAAACGTTTTGTTTGGAATTTTATGTGTGACGCATCCTTAACGAGAACAAAAAGTAAGGGAAAAGTTGTTAACGGTCGTTGAAGCTTGGTGTTTTTGACCCGCGATACAGGAACCCTCAGCAATGCCTCTTTGTCTGGTTAACCCATTTGTCTGTCTCGCTTCGTCAAGGACCAGTGGAAAATTTTTGCGCTGTCTCGTCCGCGGAAGAGAAAACTAGTTTTGGTGTGTATGTCGCGTTACGAATCGCTCGTCCGTGCGCGCGTGAGTGAACGATTGCGCGTGTATAGCTTGCAAATACGTCGCTCTACCAGTTGTCATCGTGTCATTCACTGTATTGTAAATACAAAAAAGCAGCTGTTGAATTTATTTCAAGTTCGCCGATCGAGTCTAAAAAAGTATCAATATTTTTTCATGTATGAGGCAAAACACACACTGCTGTGAGTTATATATAATTGAGAGTAAAATAGAGTGTAAAAAAAGTAGAACTTTGCAAATTGCTTCCTCATTATTGTTGGATTTTTACAAATCTACCTCTATGAGGAAGCAAGTTAATCTATTTTGGCTTCCTCGTAGAGGAAGCTTTGTAAAAATCCAACAATAATGAGGAAGCAATTTGCAAAGTTCTATTTTGCAGCCTTGTTTAAAAAATTTTTTAATGGCATTAGTTTTGAACCCCTCGACAGATTCTCGCCAGATTCGAACTGATGCTTAGTTTACCTACACTCTACTTGTGGACCAAATTTGAGCCCGATATCTTAAAAATTACGGAAGTTAGAGCAAAAACAAACAAATCAAAATGCCGTAAATTTTAAACCCCTTAACGGATTGACGTCAAATTCACTCCCAAACTTTATTTAATAACAGTCCACTTGTGGACCAAATTTGAGCCCGATATCTTAAAAATTGCGAAAGTTAGAGCACGAACAAAAAATTTCAAAAAATTCAAAATGCCATAAATTGTGAACCCCTTAACGGATTGACGTCAAATTCATTTCCAAAATTTATTTAATAACAGTCCACTTGTGGACCAAATTTGAGCCCGATATCTTAAAAATTGCGAAAGTTAGAGCACGAACAAAAAATTTCAAAAAATTTCAACATGCCATAAATTGTGAGCCCCTTAACGGATTGACGTCAAATTCATTTCCAAACTTTATTTAATAACAGTCCACTTGTGGACCAAATTTGAGCCCGATATCATAAAAATTGCGAAAGTTAGAGCACGAACAAAAAATTTCAAAAAATTTCAACATGCCATAAACTGTGAGCCCCTTAATGGATTGACGTCAAATTCATTTCCAAACTTTATTTAAGAACAGTCCACTTGTGGACCAAATTTGAGCCCGATGTCTTAAAAATTGCGAAAGTTAGAGCACGAACAAAAAATTTCAAAAAATTCAAAATGCCATAAATTGTGAAGCCCTTAACGGATTGACGTCAAATTCATTTCCAAAATTTATTTAATAACAGTCCACTTGTGGACCAAATTTGAGCCCGATATCTTAAAAATTGCGAAAGTTAGAGCACGAACAAAAAATTTCAAAAAATTCAAAATGCCATAAATTGTGAACCCCTTAACGGATTGACGTCAAATTCATTTCCAAAATTTATTTAATAACAGTCCACTTGTGGACCAAATTTGAGCTCGATATCTTAAAAATTGTGAAAGTTAGAGCACGAACAAAAAATTTCAAAAAATTTCAACATGCCATAAATTGTGAGCCCCTTAACGGATTGACGTCAAATTCATTTCCAAAATTTATTTAATAACAGTCCACTTGTGGACCAAATTTGAGCCCGATATCTTAAAAATTGCGAAAGTTAGAGCACGAACAAAAAATGTCAAAAAATTTAAAAACGCCATAAATTGTGAACCCCTTAACGGATTGACACCAAATTTAATCCCAAACACTATTTGATAACAGTCCACTTCTGATCCAAGTTTGAACCGGATATCATACAAATTGCGGGAGTTAGAGCCCGAACTGACATTCTCAAAAAAATTCAAAATGCCATAAATTTTGAACACCTTGATGGATTAACTCCAAATTCAGTCCCATACCTTCTTTAACGACTGTTTACTCGTGGTTCAAATTTGAGCCCGATATCTTAAAAATTGCGACGGCTATCGTGATAACAAAAAATTTTGCACATACGTACACACACACGCACACACATAAACATTTTTTCTAAACCAGTTTTCTCGACGTTTTAGACCATTCTGAGTGTCCTGACATGAAAATCTCGAAAAAAAAAATTCCGAAAACAAAGCTTCCTCTACGAGGAAGCAAAAAGAAAAAGTCGCGCCAAAAAATTCACTTTTTTATCAGATTCTAACGCCTCAGTTATTTTTCACATAATTTGGTACCAAATAATGTCGTACGTTATTACATACATGTCTAAAGTTTGAGCTCGTTTTGTCCGATATGTCAAAAGAAAAAAAATGGTATATTGTTGTATAATTCAAATTGCTATAAAATGCAAAGCCCTTTTTCAATTTTCACCAAATTTGACATCTAGCATTAGTGTATATTAGTTCATGACTGCAGAAAATTTGAACCAAATTTATCGAAATTGATTTGAATTACAGCGGTAATATCAATTTTTCGAAAATTTCAAATCCCATAAAATCCGAACCACCTTACCGATCTTCACGAAATTTAATACCAAACAGCATTAAGTTCATCTGTTCTCATAAAAAACGATTTAGCAAATTATACTAAATTTTACAAAAAATTAGAGCGTCCACAAGCTTTTTCTAAAAAAAATCGAAAATGGCATAAAATCGAAATTTGTGTATACAATTTGTCAAAAACTTGAACAATACAAAATGAACTGGTGCTTCACTTGTGTACCAAATTTAACCTCGATAGCTAAAACCATAATTCAGTTACAGGCGATTAAATTTTCGAAGTTTAAATTTATCACAATTAAATAAATTTTTCAATAATTTTAAAATAAATTTGAATTAAATTTTTCACACATTTTTTCATGTAAAAAAAAGCTTCCTCTATGAGGAAGCAATAAAAGAAAGTGACTTAATTGACGGAAACTGTTTTGGTAGCATAATATAAAATTCAGTAATTATATATTACGCGACGTTGTAATATATTTATACATGAAAAACACTTAAGGGGTCGAGGCCAATAGCTCGTTCACTCACGAAAATAATCAATTTGTTTTGCAGATTGAGAGTCGACGATCTATCGAGGCGGAGAACGATTAGAATTTCGCGATGGTCCCGAAAGTCCCTGAATATCATCCGAATTATTCGAGGACAAGGACGGCTGTCCATCAACGTCAAACATGGCATTAACTTGTCAAGGAGCCGGTAGTTTTTCATACACATCATAGGTCTGTGTGTTTTTGGCAAAGAAAAATAGCGATTGAAGGATGGATAACGTAGTTACCGGTAAAATCGTTTCGCGATCGGGTGTTTAGAAATTCCAAGTGAATAACAATGTATGAATGGATATGTATTCACTTCTGGGTAACCTTTGAAAGTCTGATGTGATCCCATTTGGTTATCTACGCTCTAATTACATAAATGCAGGAAATTTTTTTTTAGTATATTCTAGCCATGTAAAAAAAATGTACCTGCTGATAAGAATGCAATTTAATTTATCTGTATGTTTCGCCCAATTGTCTCGTCATTTATCATTTCTTGTTTTCCTTAATTTTCCAAATCGTAGAAAGCTTTAATTTGTCTAATTTAATGCAAATATCAATTGGCTAAGCTAACATTTTTCTGAGCAGTCAGGAAGAATTTATGAGTGTCGCAACGCGACGAAGAAGTCTTGACGATAATGTACGTAATTGGTTGGGTGAATGGAAATCCTTAGTGAATGAGAATGAGAAGAAAGATGAAAGAAGAAAAAAGAAAAGAAGGTGCACTTGAACTGTGTGTAACCATTCACTTGTGGATAATCCTTGAAAGTCTGCGGTGCTTCCATTTGGTTATCTACGCTCTAATTACATAATTACAAGAAAATTTTCAGTATATTCCAGCCATGTTAAAAAACATATCTGCATTTTAATTTATCTCTATCTTTCACTCAGTCATTTATCATTTCTTGTTTTCTTCAATTTTTCTACTCGATAACGCGAAATATAAGAAATATTGACCAAAGTAGAACGTTTTAATTTATCTAATTTAATTCAAATATCAATTGGCTAGGCTAAATTTTTCTAAGCAATCAGGAAGAATTTATGAGTGTCACAACGCGACGAAGAAGTCTTGACGATAATGTACGCACAGTGAATGGAAATTCGTACACCGAGAGAAAAAGTTTCATTGATTCACGGAAATCTGTACCAATGAAATGAAACAGTTGAATTTCAATTCAACTATAGTTTCTTAGAATGATCTCAAACTCAACGAAAAGTAGTGACATTGATTCGAAGAAACATTTCATTAAACCAATGAACCTTTTTCATTGATTTCAAAGATATCGTCTCTGATTCAATGAAACCTTCTTCTTACCAGCTCAAAATTTCGAAACCTATTTTTTCCTGAAGTACGCGGCAGATAAAGCTCAAATTTTGTGAGTATGTAAGGAAGTACGGCGGAAATAGGCTAAGCTTCTGATTCCTCGAAACTCGAAGCAGTTCGTTCGGGAGAACCGGAAAACAAAAAAGTGAGGTTAGGTGCGAGAGAGAGATCAATGAAAACGTTTCTTTAAACCAATGAAAACGTCTCTTTAAAACAATGAAACTGTTTCTTTATTATATGCTCACTAAGTAAATCTTTATTTACAAGCAATGAAATGTTCTCTTTGAAATTCAAATGGACCATTTCATTGAAATGAAAGAAATATTTGGTTGAAATCAATGAAAAAAAAATCAATCCACTCATTTCTTTGGCGTTAATGAAATCTTTTCTCTCGGTGCAGTGAATGGGAATAAGAAGAAAGAAGAAAAAAAGAAAAGAAAAGAAGAAGCACTTGAACTGTGTGTAACCCTTGAAAGTCTGATGTGATCCCATGTAGTTATCTACACTCTAATTACATAATTACAAGAAAATTTTCAGTATAGCCACGATAAAATCCATAAATATCCAGTCACGATAAAAAAACGTACCTGCTGAAAAGAGTGCATTTTAATTTATCTCTATCTTTCGCCCAATTATATCGTCATTTATCATTTCTTCTTTCCCTTAATTTTCCAACTCGACAACGCAAAATATACAAAATATTTACCACAGTAGAACGTTTTAATTTATCTAATTTAATGCAAATATCAATTGGCTAAGCTAACATTTTTCTAAGCAATCAGGAGGAATTTATGAGTGTCACAACGCGACGAAGAAGTTTTGACGATAATGTACGTACAGCAGAATGTACCTAATTGGTTGATGAATGGAAATTCGTAGTGAATTAGAATGAGAAGAAAGAAGAAAAAAAGAAAAGAAAGAGCACTTGAACTGTGTGTAACCTTTGAAAGTCAGATGTGATTCCATTTAGTTATCTATGCTCTAATTACATAATTGCAAGAAAATTTTCAGTATGTTCCAGCCACGTTAAAAAAACGTACCTGCACTGTTAGAAAAGACTGGAAGTTTTTATGCATAAACTCATAATCGAAATTTAATATGCAATTGTGGTATAAAATTCATGTACTTTTCCAGTAAAATTAAAGCAAATTATTAAAATTCAAGTACTTCTACTGTAAAATTAAAGTAAATTACTGAATGTGCTGTACCATACATTAATTTTACATTACACTTGTACATTAAATTTAGCATACTAGTTTATGCATAAAAACTTTCAGTAAAAGTACATCAAATTTCAAGTAATTTTTTTTACAGTGTGCTGAAAAGAGTGCATTTTAATTTATCTCTATCTTTCCCCCTATTATATCATCATTTATCATTTCTTCTTTCTCTTAATTTTCCAACTCGATGACGCAAAATATAAAAAATATTTACCACAGTAGAACGTTTTAATTTATCTAATTTAATGCAAATATCAATTGGCTAAGCTAACATTTTTGTAAGGAATCAGGAGGAATTTATGAGTGTCGCAACGCGACGAAGAAGTTTTGACGATAATGTACGTACAGCAGAATGTACCTAATTGGTTGATGAATGGAAATTCGTAGTGAATTAGAATGAGAAGAAAGAAGAAAAAAAGAAAAGAAGAAGCACTTGAACTGTGTGTAACCCTTGAAAGTCAGATTGTGATCCCATTTAGTTATCTGCACTCTAATTACATAATTGCAAGAAAATTTTCAGTATGTTCCAGTCACATTAAAAAAACGTACCTGCACTGTTAGAAAAGATTGGAAGTTTTTATGCATAAACTCATAATCAAAATTTAATATGCAATTGTGGTATAAAATTCATGTACTTTTCCAGTAAAATTAAAGCAAATTATTAAAATTCAAGTACATCTACTGTAAAATTTAAGTAAATTACTGAATGTGCTGTACCATACATTAATTTTACATTACACTGGTATATTAAATTTAGCATACTAGTTTATGCATAAAAACTTTCAGTAAAAGTACATCAAATTTCAAGTAAATTTTTTTTACAGTGTGCTGAAAAGAGTGCATTTTAATTTATCTCTATCTTTCCCCCTATTATATCATCATTTATCATTTCTTCTTTCTCTTAATTTTCCAACTCGATGACGCAAAATATACAAAATATTTACCACAGTAGAACGTTTTAATTTATCTAATTTAATGCAAATATCAATTGGCTAAGCTAACATTTTTCTAAGCAATCAGGAGGAATTTATGAGTATCGCAATGAAGAAGTCTTGACGATAACGTACGTACAGCAGAACGTACCTACTTGGTTGATGAATGGAAATTCGTAGTGAATTAGAATGAGAAGAAAGAAGAAAAAAAGAAAAGAAGAAGCAATTGAACTGTGTGTAACCCTTGAAAGTCAGATTGTGATCCCATTTAATTATCTACACTCTAATTACATAATTGCAAGAAAATTTTCAGTATATTCCAGCCACAATAAAAAAACGTACCTGCTGAAAAGAGTGCATTTTAATTTATCTCTATCTTTTTTATCGTTTCTTCTTTCCCTTTATTTTCCAACTCGATAACGCGAAATATAAAAAAATATTTACCACAGTAGAACGTTTTAATTTATCTAATTTAATGCAAATATCAATTGGCTAAGCTAACATTTTTCTAAGCAATCAGGAGGAATTTATGAGTGTCGCAATGAAGAAGTCTTGACGATATCGTACGTACAGCAGAATGTACCTACTTGGTTGCGTGAATGGACATTCGTAGTGAATGGGTATGAGAAGGAAGAAGAGAAAAAAGAAAGAAAATAAAAGAAGGAGCACTTGAACTGTCGGTGTGACTGGTGGAATGAGCTGCCGACACGTGCGCCTCGAGTGACACACGGGGGGCCGACGACGATGAGCACAACGAGGAGGAGATAGGTGCGTGCAACCAGAGGAACAGACGGGTCAGCCAGTTGGCGTTTCTAGTCGAATCGGTAGTTATATATGTATACGTACATAGAATCATGCAGAGCTATGCGAACGCACTCGGATATGTACTCAACGCACCGTTGCCCTCACCAGTCATGGAACTCGTGTCCCCCGGTATGACGTCCCGCCATCGCGACTAGAATGTCACAGGCTACGAGAGTAGCCAGCGAAATCTATGTCATACATGTCTAGTACATGCTATTCCATTTGATCAATCATTTCGCGCCTTTACTACACTTAACCCTAGAACTTTGTCGTTGTTTTCAGCACCCATAAACTCTGAACATTGGTCATAAACTATACGATAAAATTAACCCTGACTTTCTGGAAAATCTGGGATTTCATAAGAATCTAGGATTTCATAAGAATCTAGGATTTCATAAAAGTCTAGGATTTCATAAAAGTCTAGGATTTCATAAAAGTCTAGGATTTCATACAAGTCTAGGATTTCATAAAAGTCTAGGATTTCATAAAAATCTACGACTTCAGAAAAATCTAGGATTTCATAAAAATCTAAGATTTAATAAAAATCTAAGATTTCATAAAAAATCTAGAATTTCATAAGAATCTAGCATTTCAGAAAAGTCTAGGATTTCATAAAAGTCTAGGATTTCAGGAAAATCCAGGATTTCAGGAAAATCCAGGATTTCAGGAAAATCCAGGATTTCAGGAAAATCCAGGATTTCAGAAAAATCTAGGATTTCAGAAAAATCTAGGATTTCAGAAAAATCTAGGATTTCAGAAAAATCTAGGATTTCAGAAAATTCTAGGATTTCAGAAAATTCTAGGATTTCAGAAAATTCTAGGATTTCAGAAAATTCTAGGATTTCAGAAAATTCTAGGATTTCAGAAAATTCTAGGATTTCAGAAAATTCTAGGATTTCAGAAAAATCTAGGCTTTCAGAAAAATCTTGGATTTCAGAAAAAACGAGGCTCTCAGAAAAATCTAGGCTTTCAGACAAATCCCAGCGATATCTATGTCATACATGCCTAGTATGGTCGTTTGTGTCTGTCTTTTATTTGACTATGTTATCGTATAAGGAAAAATTCAACAAAATTCATAGACCTTCTTTGGACTCTTAGCTATACGATAAAATTAATCCTAATTTTTTTTCGCTGAATTTCAAATTTCACGCGCAAATTTGAAAAGGGCTACAGTTTCGCATGCTTTTTTAATTTAGTAAATTTCATTAATTAATCACGCAGCTACAATCGACGAATTTTTATCTCAAATAAATTGTGAAAAAAATCCGCCACTTTCTTCAATGAAACTATCTCGATGACAAGCATCTACTGCTCCTGGAGAAGGGAGACAAATAGTAAATTTATCAGCACCAATGAAAAAAAAAAAATTTCTCTCAAGTGTTGAGCGAAACTTATTATTACAACGTCTGGAAACTGCAATTTTCACAAGCGACGGAGAACTGAAAAGACTTTTCTATTCTCGGCTTAGCCATGCTTATTTATAGATCCAAGTGCCGATGCATACGGGTCCCTCTTTTCTCTTTCCTTTTCGCTTACGCGTGCAAAAGAAGTGAATCGTATCTTGTCGATGTGGCGGGGGGGGGGGGGGGACACGAGTTATACAGGAAAGTGAGTTTCCTCAGTGTGCCCATGCGAATCAGATCGGTCCGGTGTTCTCATCTAACGGACTAGCCGCGATCGCGGCTACGACATCCGTCGCTTTGTGGAATTCGTAATGACATTAATGAAGTTTTTTTAAAATACGTGAATTTAATCTCCTTCGAAACTTTCGGACAAACGTAGGATTTTAGAAAAATCTAGGATTTTAGAAAAATCTAGGATTTTAGAAAAATCTAGGATATCAGAAAAATCTAGGGTTTTAGAAAAATCTAGGATTTCAGAAAAATCTAGGATTTTAGAAAAATCTAAGATTGCAGAACAATCTAGGATTGCAGAAAAATCTAAGAATTCAGAAAAATCCAGGATTTTAGAAAAATCCAGGATTTCAGAAAAATCCAGGATTTCAGAAAAATCCAGAATTTCAGAAAAATCCCGGATTTCAGAAAAATCTCGGATTTCAGGAAAATCTAGGACTTCAGAAAAATCCAGGATTTCAGAAAAATCCAGGATTTCAGAAAAATCCAGGATTTCAGAAAAATCCAGGATTTCAGAAAAATCCAGGATTTCAGAAAAATCCAGGATTTCAGAAAAATCCAGGATTTCAGAAAAATCCAGGATTTCAGAAAAATCCAGGATTTCAGAAAAATCCAGGATTTCAGAAAAATCCAGGATTTCAGAAAAATCCAGGATTTCAGAAAAATCCAGGATCTCAGAAAAATCCAGGATTTCAGCCCAATCCAGGATTTCAGACAAATCCAGAATTTCAGAAAAATCTAGAATTTCAGAAAAATCTAGAATTTCAGAAAAATCTAGAATTTCAGAAAAATCTAGAATTTCAGAAAAATCTAGAATTTCAGAAAAATCTAGAATTTCAGAAAAATCGAGGATTTCAGAAAAATCTAGACTTTCAGAAAAATCTAAACTTTCAGAAAAATCTCGGCTTTCAGAAAAATCTCGG
>OZ019977.1:21936305-22113805 GCA_963970395.1 Ephialtes manifestator | reverse complement strand
TGAGCCGTTTAAGTACTTGATCGCAGTACTACCAAGTTATTAACAGTCTGTTCTTACTAACTACTGGATTATGACGTTTTGCAGATTAAATAATTAGAAATTACTTTCAAACATAACCAAGGTCAGTTCCGCGTTCGCGCTACAATTTACCGCAATGCACACGTGCAACACTATGCAGAGTAGTTTAGTTTGCATAAGTATGTATGGGCATTACAGCTCAAGTTTGACAGTGGAAATTTAATTTCACTTATTATCATTCAATTTTTTTTATCGAAGATGACAATTCTGTGAATGATAATCGAATAAAAAAATAACTCTATTAAGATGAATGGACTAGCCTATATGATATGGGCATTACAGTTCAAGTCTAGTTTGACAGTGAAACTTTAATTTCACTTATTATCATTCAATTTTTTATCGAAGATGACAATTCTGTGAATGATAATCGAATAAAAGAATAACTCTATTAAGATGATGACGGGAATGATTCGGAATGGATTAGCCTATGTGATATGGGCATTACAGTTCAAGTCTAGTTTGACAGTGAAACTTTAATTTCACTTATTATCATTCAATTTTTTTATCGAAGATAACAATTCTGTGCTTAATAATAAAATTTAAAAAAATATATATTTTTATTAAGATGATTACATATAAACTCTCTGTGTATGGGCATTACAATTCAAGTCTAGTTTTACAGTGAAACTTTAATTTCACTTATTATCATTCAATTTTTTATCGAAGATGACAATTCTGTGAATAATAATCGAATAAAAGAATAACTCTATTAAGATGATGACATATAAGCTCTCTCCGTATGGGCATTACAGTTCAAGTTTAGTTTGACAGTGAAACTTTAATTTCACTTATTATCATTCAATTTTTTATCGAAAATGACAATTCTGTGCATAATAATAAAATTAAAAAAAAAACATTTTTATTAAGATGATGACATATAAACTCTCTGTGTATGGGCATTACAGTTCAAGTTTAGTTTGACAGTGAAACTTTAATTTCACTTATTATCATTCAATTTTTTATCGAAGATGACAATTCTGTGCATAATAATAAAATAAAAAACATTTTTATTAAGATGATGACATATAAACTCTCTGTGTATGGGCATTTCAATTCAAGTCTAGTTTCACAGCGAAACTTTAATTTCACTTATTATCATTCAATTTTTTTCGATGATAATAATTCTGTGTATAATAATAAAATTAACAAAAAACATTTTTATTAAGCTGATTACATATAAACTCTCTGTGTATGGGCATTCCAATTCAAGTCTAGTTTGACAGTGAAACTTTAATTTCACTTATTATCATTCAATTTTTTTATCGAATATAACAATTCTGTGCATAATAATAAAATTAAAAGAAAAACATTTTTATTAAGATAATGACATATAAGCTCTCTGTGTATGGGCATTACAGTTCAAGTCTAGTTTGACAGTGAAACTTTAATTTCACTTATTATCATTCAATTTTTTTTATCGAAGATGACAATTCTGTGAATAATAATCGAATAAAAAAATATCTCTATTAAGATGATGACAAGAATGATCTGGGTTGGACTAGCCCATATGATATGCGCGGTTTGTTCGGGAATATACCACGACAGGTCACTTTCTAAATAGCCCAGTGGCATAACTGACAATCATAATCTCCGTCATCGATCATCGATTCCAACTGATTCGTCCAGCCGAAATATTTTCGACTCTTGACTTTCCACTCCAAGAATTTCTCCATTGATGTATTATGAATATATAATCGCGATGTGCAGACTATATAAATTATTATAAAAAAACATGACACATGTTCAATTCACTTTAGTTGTCATCAACAGAATATTTTATTTTTTTTGTTGTTTTTTTCGCACTTTGCTTTCAAATGGCAAATAAATAATTCGTAACGAGTCTGTACAAGGTGGAATAATTTTTTAACACATAGCAAATGCCTGAAGCATATCATGGCACAAATTCAATTCACTGTAAAAAAATCTGCTTGAAATTTAACGTACAAGTACTGGAAGTTTTTATGCAAAAACTGGTATATTAAATTTACATACAAGTATGATGTAAAATTAATGTATGGTACAGCATATTCAATAATTTACTTTAATTTTACAGTAAAAGTACTTGAATTTTAATATATTTTATTTATTTCACCGCAGAAGTACATTAATTTTATACCACAATCGTAAATTTAACTTAATTTCCGCGTTTATGTATAAAAGCTTTCAGTCTTTTCTAAAAGTGTACAATGTTAAAAATGCAAGAGAATTTAATATACAAAACGATATGAGTTTTACGAAACAGGTATATGAATTCCATATTAATATACTTTCATTTATAATTTTTAGAATACCATGAAAATTCTCCGATACAAATATTTGAAAATTACAGTACATGAGCATTGTAATCTTCATTTTAATATACAAATAACAAATATTGTATATGTCAATGAAAAATGCATCTGAAAATTAATATACGGTATATTAATTTTTAGAAACAAATGTTTTACACTGTTAAAAATGCAAGTGAATTTAATATACCAAACGATATGAGATTTACGAAACGGATATGAAGCATTCTCTGTCAATTCAGCCACTTTTTTTTCGACCCTCTCCGATTTGCCCTGTAATTGATTATATGAATGTACCACTAAAAGACACTCTATGTGAATTTTTTCAGATTTTTAAAAATAATTTTTCAGAAAATGTCTTTTTTCATTCAAGTGCAAATATCTCAGAATTTTGAAGTTACTGAAAAAAAATGTCTCCACATAAAAGTTGTCGTTTATTGTTAGCTTTCGAGCGGAATATTCCAAATAATTGTCACGTTCCTGTGAGTATGATTTTTTTCCGAAAAATGGAGGAATTATTTTTTAATTAAAAAAAGGATATTTTTTTGTACTGAAAAAATTACAGAGTATTGCTACATGACTGTTGATATCACAAAAAAATCGTCAGAGTTGCACCGATCGATCTTCTGCTATTAAAAAATGCATTTGTGTGAAAGTTCCGAAAAACGGGGGCATTATTATTTTTTTCATGAAAAAAAGGTTACTTTTTTTGGCTAATAAAATTACAGAGTATTCTTGCATGACTGTAGATATTGCAAAAAAATCATCAGAGTGGTACGGATCGAGCTTATGGTATTAAAAAAATTATTCGTGTGAAGTTCCGAAAAACGGGGGCATTATTATTTTTTTGATAAAAAAAGGTTACTTTTTTTGGCTAATAAAATTACAGAGTATTCTTGCATGACTGTAGATATTGCAAAAAAATCATCAGAGTGGTACGGATCGAGCTTATGGTATTAAAAAAAATTATTCGTGTGGAAGTTTCGAAAAACGGGGGACTTATTTTTTTTCATACTATTGCTATAGCAATTATTGTGTCGCTGATCTTGTGTCGGAATTCGGCGCAAATTCAATTATGTATTATATAGCACTTGTGTCGCTGCTTTTGTGTCGGAATTCGACGAATTTGGTGAATATGTATGCACGTGAGCATGACTATTGCGCACGTTTAACAGTTTCGTCGAATGACGAATGTCGAGAAGAAAACGTGAAAGTGAGAAGGAAGGAGAACGAGAGAAACAAGGAAGAAACTAAACGAGATTCCTCGGCTGTTTGAGACTATATTTTGAAAAAAATTAAAAATCCTTTTTTTTACGTCTGGCTCTTTTAGAAAGGAAAAATTTATAACTGTCGTATATCTTACGAGTGAGAGTAGAGAGGTCGGAATTGTACATTGGCCAGCGCAGCGAACGAAACGCAAAATCCTTTGTCAAGGACTTGGGGCTTTTTTTTAATACCTCGAGTAAGTATATCTATTGTAAGTCATACTCAACGTCTGTGCAGCTATAGGATCATTTCATACCAAGTGGGCCATAAATTTATCATAACGCCAATTTTTTTTGCAGTTTTTGTAAGCATCATAATGAAATATCTGTAAAATTTTGAGAAAAATCGGTATGGTGGGTCTCAAAAAAAAAATTATTACTTAATTTTGTCAAAAAATTATTACTTTATGTAAAAAAATTATTACTTAATTTTGTCAACAAATTATTACTTAATTTTGTCAAAAAATTATTACTTTATTTTGTCAAAGAATTATTACTTTATTTTGTCAACAAATTATTACTGTATTTTGTCAAAAAATTATTACTTTATTTTGTCAAAAAATTATTACGTTATTTTGTCAAAAAATTATTACTTTATTTTGTCAAAAAATTGTTACTTAATTTTGTCAAAAAATTATTACTTTATTTTGTCAAAAAGTTATTACTTTATTTTGTCAAAAAATTATTACTTTATTTTGTCAAAAAATTATTACTTTATTTTGTCAAAAAATTATTACTTTATTTTGTCAAAAAAAGGTGAAAATTTTTTTTGAGCCTCCATGGACATTTTTTAAATTAAAAAGTACTCTCAAAAACTTCAATATTATAGAGGAACAAATTTTGGTACGATCGGTAATTTTGAATATACAGCGATTTGAAAAAAAAAAAAAAAAAAAAAAAAAAAAAAAAAATCTTTAATTAATTTTGGGTAAACCATAGGTGCTAAAATTCTGAAATAATTTATGGTTGTTCGTAATACTCTGAAGAACTTTTGAAAAAATTATAAAGAATTTTTGCGACCATGCTAACTTTTGGTGGCTCACTTGGTGTGGAATGACCCTATAGTTTATAAACGGTGAGTCAGTTGGTGTGTTCCGCAGCAACTACTGAGCCAGACGCTCAGTTACGAGTCGAAAGTTAGAAGTGTTACGTTGCACAACAATCGGGCCTGCTCGCAATATCGCAATATCTTCGTCTCGTACATGTCCGCCCACCACATTCTGTCGATTGTAGGTGAGGTACGAGCCACCTCGTCTTACCATTGCTTCTAGATTCAAAATCAACCGGGAATAATCTCTAATGTCTTCTTTTTCTCTGTTCAAATTCAAGTAGCAAAGTCATCGACTTTCATGATGTCGTTTGAATCATGAATGGAATTTCATCGAAATTACAATATGCAAAATACTGCGACAGGATGGGCCAATTTTGTAATTCAATCTCACCAGTACAAATCTCTTTCGAAACGCGATTAAAATACAACAGCAGATGACAATGTTAATTTTTTCCTTTTCATATTGTCAATATGAAAAAGGCGAAATATTCTGGGCGCACAATAACGAGCTTCTAGTAATTTTAAGAAAGTTAGAGTGCTTCAAACTTGTCAAATTAGTGCTAAATTTTTGTAAACGATTTTGTAAAGTTTTGTGCAATAAACAACAGAACGGAAAAACATTTTGACTGTGATGGAAGTTTTTAAAATTTCATTTAGCGTTTTTTTCGGAGGAGGTACATTTTACTTCAGAAATAATTCCTAACTCTTTAGTGATTTTAATGCAGTCTTATTCTCCTTATTAAAAAATGCTTTACAAATCAAAAGTACAGATATTTATGTACCTCAAATTAAAAGTACAGATATTTATGTACTTTAAATCAAAAGTACAGATATTTCTGTATTTCAAATCAAAAGTACAGATATTTCTGTACTTCAAATCAAAAGTACAGATATTTCTGTATTTCAAATCAAAAGTACAGATATTTCTCTATTTCAAATCAAAAGTAGAGATATTTCTGTATTTCAAATAAAAAGTACAGATGTTTCTGTATTTCAAATCAAAAGTACAGATATTTCTGTACTTCAAATCAAAAGTACAGATATTTCTGTTTTTCAAATAAAAAATAATGATATTTCTGTAGTTCAAATCAAAAGTACAGATATTTCTGTACTTCAACTCAAAAGTACAGATATTTATGTATTTCAAATCAAAAGTACAGTTATTTCTGTACTTCAAATCAAAAGTGCAGATATTTCTGTATTTCAAATCAAAAGTACAGATATTTATGTATTTCAAATCAAAAGTACAGATATTTCTGTATTTCAAATCAAAAATACAGATATTTCTGTATTTCAAATCAAAAGTACAGATATTCCTGTACTTCAAATCAAAAGTACAGATATTTCTGTATTTCAAATTAAAAGTACAGATATTTCTGTATTTCAAATTAAAAGTACAGATATTTCTGTATTTCAAATCAAAAGTGCAGATATTTCTGTATTTCAAATCAAAAGTACAGCTATTTCTGTATTTCAAATCAAAAGTGCAGATATTTCTGTATTTCAAATCAAAAGTACATATATTTCTGTACTTCAAATAAAAAGTACAGACATTTATGTACTTCAAATCAAAAGTACAGATATTTCTGTATTTCAAATCAAAAGTACAGATATTTCTGTATTTCAAATCAAATGTACAGATATTTATGTATTTCAAATCAAAAGTACAGATTTTTCTGTACTTTCAATCAAAAGTACAGATTTTTCTGTACTTTCAATCAAAAGTACAGATTTTTCTGTACTTTCAATCAAAAGTACAGATATTTTTGTATTTCAAATCAAAAGTACAGATATTTCTGTATTTCAAATCAAAAGTATAGATATTTCTGTACTTCAAATCAAAAGTACAGATATTTATGTATTTCAACTCAAAAGTACAGATATTTCTGTATTTCAAATCAAAAGTACAGATATTTCTGTATTTCAAATCAAAAGTACAGATATTTCTGTATTTCAAATCAAAAGTACAGATATTTCTGTATTTCAACTCAAAAGTACAGATATTTTTGTACTTCAAATCAAAAGTACAGACATTTCTGTATTTCAAATCAAAACTACAGATATTCCTGTATTTCACATCAAAAGTACAGATATTTATCTACTTCAAATAAAAAGTACAGATATTTCTGTACGTTAGATTCTCCACAAATTGATTCGTTCTTCATAAATGCGTATTTTTGGTTGGTCAAAAGAGTACTCCAATTTTTTATCCAATTTATATTACCCAAACAATAAATTCGTACAGAATCTTTTATGAAAGTGAATGAACCATCCCACCAACCATACAGTTTGTAATTTATATTTTTCCAAATCCATTTAGAATAATTCTGCTCCCTGTATTAATAATTCTGTAACACAAATCTGTCTTTCATCGCAGTGTCATTAAATGTCCAAAAAATTACAAAAACAATTTTAAAAAACAATCACTCATTTGACTAGTACGAAACGTCTCAACCTCCTTAATCCGGAGCTCATATGACATCAAGAACCAACCGTCCAGTTAATTCCACGACATTGCAATAGACAATCACTTTACACTCTTGTCCATAATAAATCAGCCCACGAATCACCAATAGTTAATTAATTAACTCACTATCATCCCGAACATGGATTCTCCATAACCAAGTGTTTAAATCGTTTCTAGTAATTATTAAAGAGACAAAAAAACAAAACAAACTCACTTTATAAGTATCCTCCAGAAACAGCCAAAGCTGGATCCGTTCGGCACTTCGCTGGCGTAGGATATAGTCATTTCCCGGTTGAACGAGTCGCCCAGGCGACGCACCCCTTCCTTCCCCTACTGCCTTTTAATTCGCGACACTGCAGCCAATTGTACCAATGTGTCGGATTCTTCAAGTCCTCCAAGGGACTTTCGACAAATCGAGTAACTTAATGATCCTTAGGCGAGGATCGATAAATCGTTGTGAAGAGATTAGGGAAAGAAATAATAATAATAATACAGATCACTCGCGCACATGCGGCGCGCGGGCCGCCCTTAATTTTTTCTCCTCCAACTTATTGTAGATTTTGTTTGAAATTTTTAGCGTTTAGTTAATTCGTTATCGCTTCAATCCCCTCGAAAATCCCTCAAATCGATGATTGTACTTTGGTGAACTTTTGCCGCCGTCGGTTTCACCATTCCGGCGTTTTATATTTTATCTGTTATTTCTACATTAATAAAACTGCCAAGCTCACGAATGCTCACCAGCTGACCGACGTTTACCGCGCTGTCTGACTACCAACTGAGCTCCACTGGCTCAGGAGAACGGAGCCACGGTGAACGGGGCCCAGACCGCGACCACCTCCACCTCCACATTCGAACAACCGCAGGAACGTGCTTTGGGCCTTCTGTGCCCCGATTAAATGGGTCCATTACCTAAAAATTCCAAATTGTTGTTTATATCCCGCGTAAAAATAATTATGTCAAATTGTAATCATAAATTGACATATCTCAAAAAGTGCCATTTTTGAGACGCGTTAAGACGAAAAATCTCAGAAAAGTTCAAAGCGATTTTGAGATCGATTTGATAGTAATTCTTTTTTGCTTCCTCATAGAGGAAGCTTTGTTTTCATGAAATTTTTTTTTTTCGAGATTTTCATGTCAGTATGCTTAGAATCACCTAAAACGTCGAGAAAAGTGGTTTAGAAAAAATGTCCGTATGTATGTATGTGTGTGTGTGTGTGTGTGTGTGCTGGGCTTCGAAAATTCAATCTCCTCTCACTCGGTAACCGTTCGAGCGATCCGGCTCAGATTTGGCACGCAAGTAGAGTAGCTGCCCCTCTTTGAATGTTGTGATTTTTGCCAAAATATGTGAAGTCATTAAGATTTTATGTTGATTTTAATTTGTTGAAAAAAGGGCGTGGTCGCTCTAACTTTCGTAAAAGTTCGCCGATTTGGCTAAATAGTTCTTCATAACTGAAGATACGTTCAATGTTGTATGGTATTGAATTTCGACGAAATCGGTAAAGCGGTTCGGATTTTATAGAATTTTGAATTTTTCGAAAAAAATAGATTTTGATCTAAATTACGTCGAATTTCAACAAATGAACAGAAATTTTGTACAGACGAAAAATAACATTCAGAAATGCCATGTACCAAATTTGGTGATGATCGGTAAAGTCGTTCGGATTTTACACCATTTTTCATTTAAAAAAAAATGTAGATTTTCGCTATAACTTCCGGAAAAGTTGAGAAAGTACGACAAAAATTTGTATCTAATCAAAATTAGATGTAACGGTGTTTGTCGAGCTGAAGACGAGGGTTGTAATAACACGAGTTACTTATATGAAAATATACTTTTCGAGCACAAACAAGCCTGCAAAGTCGAACCTTGCAAATTGCTTCCTCAGTATTTTACACTTTTAGCAAAGCTTCCTCTATGAGGAAGCCAAAATTGATCAACATTCTTCCTCATAGAGGTAGCTTTGCTAAAAGTATAAAATACTGAGGAAGCAATTTGCAAGGTTCGACTTTGCAGGCTTTTAGATATTTACTTATTTAAGCGCAATTATTCCACGCAAATTCAATTGTACATTTGAAAGATGAAAATTAATTGTAAATATCATGTTTATTGATATCGAATTGTATTTTGATATCAGCAAACGTGATATCAAATCCATCTCAAAAACACTTTGAAATTTTCTAAGATATTTCGTCTTAATGCATCTCAAAAATGGCACTTTTTGACATATGTCGATTTGTGCTCTCAATTTGACATAATTATTTTTACACGGGATTGTTTGTATTGTGAAAATTCATGAAAAATTCAAACATAAATGGTATTTTAAAAAGTTGCAAAGTACAACTTTGCATATTGCTTTCTTATTAATTTTCATTTTTCACAAAGCCTCTGTACAGTGAGAAAAACAAAGTAGAACTTTGCACATTGCTTCTTCATTAATTTTCATCTTTTGCAACGCTGCCTCTATGAGGAAGTTTCTTTATTTTATTTTTGGCTTCCTCATAGAGGAAACTTTGCGAAAGATGAAAATTATTGACGAAGCAATGTGCAAAGTTCCACTTTGCATCCTTGTTTCAAATACAAATTAAAGAAGAACGAAAACAAAAATTTGTATAAATTCAAAATTCTATATAATTTAAACCGCTTTGTGTATTTAGCTTAAATTCAATACAGATCGTCATTTTTCATTGCTTTATTCGTCAAAAACTGTTTAAGCTCATTATCTAAAAAATTGTGGCAGCTAGAGAACATACAAAGATTTTTTGAAAAATTCAATGCCTTATAAAATCTGAACCACTTTATCAATCTTCACCAAATTCGATATCTACTACAACTGGATGTTAATTTTACCTTGCAAAAGATTTGAGCAGGTTTGGTCGAACTTAATTTGAATAAGAACGAAAACAAGATTTTTTCGAAAATTCAAAATTTTATAAAATCTAAAACGCTTTATGGATTTCGCTCAAATTCAATAACGACCTTCATTTTTCATTTATCTATTTGTCCAGAACTATTTAGCTCATTAGCTGAAAAATTGCGGAAGCTAGAGAATATACAGACATTTTTCGAAAAATTGAAAAGCTTATAGAATTTTTATTTCTTTTTCAATTTTTTTGGAAATGTATGCATAGGAAGGGGGGTTGCTCCTCTACCAGCGTGACAAATTTCAGCTTGATTTTTAAGGTAGTTCTGTCGCTTCAAGCTCACTTCGCATAAGTTTCCGAAAAATGAGAGCGAATTGCAAACACTTCTCGATGATATAAAAATCTGTAAAAAATCATGCATATTAAAGATGCTGAAGACATTAATTCGGCATAATAATAATTCCAAAATGTTATTAACAAATTGATGAAAAATAAAATTGTTTAACAAATTTTCCGACAACTTAATTTTTTTGATTGGGTGAAAATGATTTGTTCATTTTTCTGAGTACGTATGAATTTTTTCCAATTTTTTTCTTTGCTTTGAATTTTTCGATTTTTTACATGGAAAAAATCACAAAATTCAAAGCAAAGAAAAAAATTTGAAAAAATTCATACGTATTCAGAAAAATGAACGAATCATTTTCATGGAAACAAAAAAATTAGGTTGTCGGAAGATTTGTTGAACATTTTTATTTTTCATCAATTTGTTAATAACATTTTGGAATTATTATTATGTCGAAATAATGTCTTAAGTATCTTAAATATGCATGATTTTTTTCAGATTTTTATATCATCGAGAAGTGTTTGCAATTCGCTCTCATTTTTCGGAAACTTATGCGAAGTGAGCGTGAAGCGACAGAACTACCTTAAAGCCGTTTTCGAGATATAGCGGTTTGAATTTTGCAAGCGTGCCACACACACACACATACACACATAAATACACACACACATAAATACACACACACATAAATACACACACACACACATACATACACACATACATCCAGACATTTTGTCTAAACCACTTTTCTCGACGATTTGGACCATTCTGAGTGTCCTGATATGAAAATCTCAAAAAAAAAATTTTTACGAAAACAAACTTCCTCTATGAGGAAGAAAAAATCGTTAGAACCAAAAAAACGTGCGCTTGCGGTCGGCGTAAAGACTAATCTCTCGATCAAATGAAATATGTAATTGATCGAAGCAACAGCTGATCAATTAAAAAATGATACGATTATCATTGCCAAATATTTTGTCCAATGAACAAAATATTCTTTTTCTCGGTGTAAGTAAGCTTATTTATTAATTTTGGTTTCCTCATAAAGATAGCTTTGTGAAAAATGAAAATTAATGAGGAAACAACGTGAAAAGTTCTACTTTGCAACTTTTCTCGTTACCTATATAGTTCTTGAAAAATTCAAAATCACGTAAAATCCAAACTGCTTTACCTATCACGACCAAATTTGGTAGGTAGCAGCGCAGTGGGCTATTTTTCATCTGTAGAAAATTTCAGTTGATTTGGTGAGATTTGACGCGAGTTAGAGCAAAACGAATATTTTTTGAAAAATTCAAAATCCTATAAAAACCAAATTTTTTTACAGATTCATTCCAAATTCAATACCGATCCTTCTTTAACACAGCTTTATTCATAAAAAATTATTTAGCTCAATAGCTAAAAATTTGAGGATGCTGGAGAGCGTACAGACATTTTTCGAAAATTGGAAAGTCAAATAAAATTTGAAACATATTTTTGAATTTTTTTGAAAATTGCCATAAACAAAGGCGTAAACCTGCTTTACACGTATGCTAAATTTCAGCTCGATTGTTAAAGCAGTTCTTGAGATATATAAGTTTGAATTTTGAGTGACGGCCACACGCACATCCATCCAGATATTTTTTCTAAACCACTTTTCTCGACGTTTCAGACCATTTTGAATGTTCCAACATAAAAAATAAAAATAAAATAAAAATATTAGGCACGAAATCAAAGCTTCCCCTATAAGAAAGCAAAATGGTATATTTTTCTCTTGTTTTTTAGTATATGTTGTTACAACAATGAACCAAATTAACTTTAGTCCTGGGAACCAATGGACTTGGTGATTATTATTATTTAACAATTATCTGCAGCTTTTATAAAACAATATTTCAATTTACTTATCAATATGAAGAAAAAAAAATACCAATTGCATTTTTCCTTACAATTGTAATTAAAACAATATTGAAAAAATGAATAAAAATTCAATGTACTCAGGCAAAAGTTAACACGACTTTTAATAAACGCCGCGGGATTGCGATTACCATAGTTATGAATATAATTGTACCATAGATTTGATTGAAAAATTAATGCGAGCTTACGTGTCGGTTTGAAATATTCTATTCGGATACGGAAAAAAAAAACAATTGAAAACCTGGAAATTCCCTGTATTTATTATTTCCGGATGTTACCTTGCACATTCATCATTATATATTTCGAAGGTCTCTTCGCAAGCAGGGTCGTTGTGCGACTGAGTACTTTCCTGCCGGTGCTCATCATATGCATACCATTTACACGTATCGCACGGCTATGTATATCGAACTGAACACCTGGGAGTGTTAGAGAGTCGATCACAAAGTACCAGGTTAACTATCGGTTGACCGGTTGTGGACGACATCTCGCGGCCGATATTCGCATCGTTCGATCACCTTGCGACGGCCTAGCCTGAGGCATAATTTACGACCTTCTTGTGCCATCCGGCTCTTCGTGCGAACGTGTAAATGCACGAATATTCCTCTCGTTTGCAAATGGCTTCGTAAAAATTACTCAGTAGTAATATCACAAGAGCTTTGAAATTATCGGATATTTCCTGACAGGTTCGTTGCAAACAAATGAACGAGTCAAGTTTTCCAGGTTTTTTCTGGAAAAATTTTTCTGGAAAACTTGACGAGTTTATTTGTTTGCAGGGAACCTGGAGGGAAATATCAGATTAATTTCGAAGCTCGAGTGGTATTCGGGGGATTATTTTTTCTATTCAAATTGCGACAAATGGAATTGCACCATGAGACAAAAATTATCGTTCTGCCAAGGAAATTTCATAATCAGAACAAAAACCTTTTAATTCGTGTTTAAAGGATTGCAGTTAAATACACAATTGTTATAGACATTTGTATATTGATTCCAGACTGAGGTTTTCGATTTAATCGTATTAACAGGGACATTTCCCTTTACTTTTTCATCATTAGTTTGCAAGGATTCCACTCCAAACCTACTCATATCAAATAAAAATCCTTTGACTGCCACAATAAAATTCAATCTGTCAGTTTGACAGATGGTTGACGCGGCTAAATGATTTTTTGTTTTATATATATAACCAACACGCAAAATTATCAAAAAATTATCACTTGTAATACCACAAGAGCTTTGAAATTATCGGATATTTCCTGACAGGTTCGTTGCAAACAAATGAACGAGTCAAGTTTTCCAGGTTAAAAAATCACGAGCGCGTAGCGCGAGTGATTTTTCTGGAAAACTTGACGAGTTTATTTGTTTGCAGGGAACCTGGAGGGAAATATCAGATTAATTTCGAAGCTCGAGTGGTATTCGGGGGATTATTTTTTCTATTCAAATTGCGACAAATGGAATTGCACCATGAGACAAAAATTATCATTCTGACAAGGAAATTTCATAATCAGAACAAAAACCTATGTTGCATCCAACACATATTTTCTCTCTGCACAAAATGCAGTGAATTGCGCCCAAATCGATTTTTTACTCTTTTCTGTATTTGCCGGGACATTTTGTTTTATTTTTTTAGCGATGTTCTGAAGCGATTCATCACCAAATCGCTTTTTTGACTCACTCATATTGACGACCGTTAATAGTACCGTGGCGTTTTAAAGATTCGCAGAGGTTACAAGTGTCAAAAAAATTATTGTTTATCGCTTAGCAACCGAGCCGGGAAATTTTCGAAAAATTATCGATATAATTTTACCCTAGCTGTACCACGTGATGTTGAATACCGCGCTCTGATTGGTCGAAATTGGAGTTGAAAAAATAATCAGTAGTAATACCACTAGTGCTTCAAAATTATCGGATATTTACCGATAGCTTCGTTGCCTAGGAACGATTGTGTCAAATTTTGCAGGTTTAAAATTTCGAGTGCGAAGCACTAGGGATTTTTATGCAAAATTTGACACACTCGTTTCTAAGCAGGGAAGCTTGAGGAAAATATCCGATTAATTTTGAAGCACGAGTGGTATTTGACGGATTATTTTTTCCTCTCGGATTTCGGTCAATCGGAATGCAGGAAACAGCATCTGGATATTTTTTAGAGAAACTTTTCCAAAGCGACTCATTTTTCAATCACGTTTAAAGTAACCCACTTTTTTTATGTCACATAGAATAGTTACTGTGAAATGCGCCGAAAATGAGGAGAAACATATGATAACTCATTGGAAATTTTCAAACACAGCTTCAAACACTGCGCTCTGATTGGCCGAAAACCGAGTGGAAAAAATAATCACAGTAATCGTTCATAAAAATCGGTAAGTAGCAGAGGCTCCGCAAAGTCTTGGAAGGTTCAGATTTCATTGGCAATAAATAAATGAGAAGGGGAAGGAAGTATTATTGAACGATATGAACGATCGATTGCGCAATAATGGTTAATCGGTATTGCAACGATGTTTCGAAGCTTCGGGAGTCCACAAAACCGACGGTTCACGGCTTTGGGACGTTGACTTCACATTTATACACTGTAAGACTATACGGCTATTGCTGATTGGCTGGTGAGTGCTGTGCGGGCCGATTGCCAGACCCTTCGCTGTCTCAAGGATAACGTTAACCCGTATATCCTTCGGTAAATAATGCTCGACTTCTAGCTCGCTAGCAGTGGCATTAATAAACGGAAATAAGTTAATCATCGACATACGGTGTAGATGTGAAATTTTAGTTGAATGGAATTTAACAAAGAAATAAAAAGCAAAATATAATGAGGAACCAATGTGCAAGGTTCTGCTTTGCATCCTTGTTTTAAATAAATATAAATAAGCGCACACTCTCGCTTTGTGAAAATATAATAAGAACAAACGGTCCAGAAACTCCCTCAAATACTCTATCTTCTCTGTTTTTTTTGTAGAACACGATAGAAATCGGTGGTTTCCGAAATTTCATTGGGAAGCAAGGATATAGCTACTTTATACGGCATAAATCTCTACTTTTCGCCATATAGACTGTACAACATCGCTATGAAAATATGTTATCGTTCAACATTTTTGGGCTACATCTGACGTATTTTTCTGTTAATCATGAATTTGGTACTCATTTGACTCCCAGCTCGATATTTGATACCAAAATTCGCATCGCAGAAAAAAAATCAAAAAATTCAAAAAATCAAAATCTCATAAAATTTTAACGTTTTAACCGATCTTAACCAAATTTAATAGGGATCACCGGTGTATGAAAGCTCACGTACATACCAATTTTGAGCTTAATATCTCGAAAATTAAAAAAGTTATCGCGTTAACAGACATTTAAAAAAAAATTCAAAACCGCGTAAAAATTTAATGGTCATGGGGATTTTTACAAAAATTGGTATGAACGATGAGGATTGACCCCTCTATCTATGGTGTAAATTTCAGCTCTATATCTCGAGGCGTTCCCGAGTTATAAACGTTTACATTTTTTGAGTGTGTAGCATACACACACACACACACAGACACACATACAGACATTTTTTCTAAATCACTTTTCTCGACGTTTTGGACTATTCTGAGTGTACTGACATGAAAATCTCGAAAAAAAATTTTTTCACGAAAACAAAGCTTTCTCTATGAGGAAGCAAAATGCAACGCAATTTTTACTGGTTCAAAATGTGTCATATGGTATAGATGGCGAAATTTTAGTTGAATAAAATTCATCAAAGAAAAATGGAACGCAATTTTTACAGCTTCAAAATATGTCATATGGTATAGATGCGAAATTTTAGCTGAATAAAATTCATCAAAGAAAAATGGAACGCAATATTTATAGCTTCAATATATGTCATACGGTATAGATGCGAAATTTTAGTTGAATAAAATTCATGAAAGAAAAATGAAACGCAATTTTTACAGCTTCAAAATATGTCATATGGTATAGATGCGAAATTTTAGTTGAATAAAATGTATCAAAAGAAAATGCAATGCAATTTTTCCAGCTTCAAAATATGTCATACGGTATAGATGCGAAATTTTAGTCGAATAAAATTCATCAAAGAAAAATGCAACACAATATTTATAGCTTCAATATATGTCATACGGTATAGATGCGAAATTTTAGATGAATAAAATGCATCAAAGAAAAATGGAACGCAATAATTATAGCTTCAAAATATGTTATACGGTATAGATGCCAAATTTTAGTCGAATAAAATTTATTAAAGAAAAATGCAATGCAATTTTTACAGAAAAATTACAGTTGAATAAAATCGATTGGGATAATCGGTATTAGAAAAAAAAATGCAGGATTCTTAGATTTACGTATTAACAGTAAAAACAAACGGAAATAATGAACAATTTTATATGCAACCTGAATATCACACAACTGCAATATAGAAATGATTAATGGTATGACTGAATGTTTTTTTTTAAATAAATTAAATTATATGTAAATGGAAAAATACTATAGTTGATGAATTTTTATTCACCAAGTACAAGATGGGCTTTTATTGTAATTTACAAATCCAACATAGCTGTAACTCAGAGCTTGATACTTTTTTGGACTTCGTAAACTATATCCGCCGATGCTTGGAGCAATTTCTTCTCGTATTCGGTCATTCGCATCCTGATTACTTGGGACACTCCATTTTCACCGAGAGTACAGGGCAAGGACAAGAACATTTCGTGACAAATATCGTGATGCCCCTTAATAAAACAATGGCGAATTTAATAGATTAGTTTTCGTATTTGTTTTGCGAATCATGATTTAAGGTAGTTCTGTCGGTACGCCGGAGTCATAAATCTCAGAGTCCATATAACATTAAAAAATAATCATACGCATCGCTTTGACTGCCTCAATAATAATATCAAAAATAATCGAGAATCCTTCGAAATTGTCGTAATCAAATTAAAACGATTATTTGTAAATAGTTGATATGTTTAGTGCGGATTTGACTTCATTTTTACGATAATTAGGTTAGGAAACGTCATTTGGCCCGGTATCGTGCACTTTGACCTTGGTTCAATTAAACATTATTCCGGAGACTTCACCTTTTTTCATGATGCATCAATACCTGAATTATTTGCGAATCCGTAGTACTTTTTATTTTTTCTTTATCTTTGATCTAAGTATGTTAATTTTCGATTTAAAGATCAATTTTTCCAGCCCTCCCGTCAGCGCCATGTAAAAAGATCGATTTTCAAGTTTTAATTGTTCATTCAAATACTCGGTAATAGCATTCAAGATTTTGTGCAAGTAAAATTGAATAGCTAAATTACAACATGTCAAAAATTCATGCATTTGAGTTTGGATTGCCTTCACGACAGAACTACCTTAAGGTAGTTCTGTCGGTACGCCGGAGTCATAAATCTCAGAGTCTATATAACATTAAAAAATAATCATACGCATCACTTTGACTGCCTCAATAATAATATCAAAAATAATCGAGAATCCTTCGAAATTGTCGTCATCAAATTAAAACGATTATTTGTAAATAGTTGATATGTTTAGTGCGGATTTGACTTCATTTTCACGATAATTAGGTTAGGAAACGTCATTTGGCCCGGTATCGTGCACTTTGATCTTGGTTCAATTAAACATTATTCCGGAGACCTCACCTTTTTTCATGATGCATCAATTCCTGAATAATTTGCGAATCCGTAGTACTTTTTATTATTTCTCTATCTTTGATCTAAGTATGTTAATTTTCGATTTAAAGATTAATTTTTTCAGCCCTCCCGTGAGCGCCATGTAAAAAGATCGATTTTCAAGTTTTAATTGTTCATTCAAATACTCGGTAATAGCCTTCACGATTTTGTGCAAGTAAAATTGAATAGCTAAATTACAACATGTCAAAAATTCATGCATTTGAGTTTGGATTGCCTTCACGACAGAACTACCTTAAGGTAGTTCTGGCGGTACGCCGGAGTCATAAATCTCAGAGTCTATATGACATTAAAAAATAATCATACGCATCACTTTGACTGCCTCAATAATAATATAAAAAATAATCGAGAATCCTTCGAAATTGTCGTAATCAAATAAAAACGATATTTGTAAATAGTTGATATGTTTAGTGCGAATTTGACTTCATTTTCACGATAATTAGGTTAGGAAACGTCATTTGGCTCGGTATCGTGAACTTTGACCTTGGTTCAATTAAACATTATTCCGGAGACTTCACCTTTTTTCATGATGCATCAATTCCTGAATAATTTGCGAATCCGTAGTACTTTTTATTTTTTCTTTATCTTTGATCTAAGTATGTTAATTTTCGATTTAAAGATCAATTTTTCCAGCCCTCCCGTGAGCGCCATGTAAAAAGATCGATTTTCAAGTTTTAATTGTTCATTCAAATACTCGGTAATAGCCTTCAAGATTTTGTGCTAGTAAAATTGAATAGCTAAATTACAACATGTCAAAAATTCATGAATATGAGTTTGGATTGCCTTCACGACAGATCTGCTTTAAGGTAGTTCTGTCGGTACGCCGGAGTCATAAATCTCAGAGTCTATATGACATTAAAAAATAATCATACGCATCACTTTGACTGCCTGAATAATAATATAAAAAATAATCGAGAATTCTTCGAAATTGTCGTAATCAAATAAAAACGATTATTTGTAAATAGTTGATATGTTTAGTGCGGATTTGACTTCATTTTTACGATAATTAGGTTAGGAAACGTCATTTGGCCCGGTATCGTGCACTTTGACCTTGGTTCAATTAAACATTATTCCGGAGACTTCACCTTTTTTCATGATGCATCAATTCCTGAATAATTTGCGAATCCGTAGTACTTTTTATTTTTTTCTATCTTTGATCTAAGTATGTTAATTTTCGATTTAAATATCAATTTTTCCAGCCCTCCCGTGAGCGCCATGTAAAAAGATCGATTTTCAAGTTTTAATTGTTCATTCAAATACTCGGTAATAGCCTTCAAGATTTTGTGCTAGTAAAATTGAATAGCTAAATTACAACATGTCAAAAATTCATGCATTTGAGTTTCGATTGCTTTCACGACAGAACTACCTTAAATGAAAAAAACGCACCTGCACAAATGTTGATATCGTTGTTACGCGCTGACTATTGCGGAGTATAGTTCTCGTAAGATCTGCTGCTGCTAGACCTACTGCGGTGTTGGAACAGCCCTTTAAACATCGCACTGTAGGGCCCCTGTGTGAAATAAATAATTATAATAAATTGCTCAATTGAATAAATGGTGTATTACAACCGGGTCATTCTATACTAAGTGGGCCATTAATTTACCATCACGCCAATTTTGCTGTATTTTGTAAGCATAATGGAAATTCTGTAAAATTTTGAGAAAGACGAAAAAAAAAATTACTTTATTTTGTCTAAAAATGGTGGAAATTTTTTTTAGCCTCAATGGAAAATATTTGTATTAAAAAGTACATTCAAAAACTTAAATCTTGCACAGGAACAAAATTTTTTGTAAGATTGGTAATTTTGAATATACAGCGAATTGAATAAAATGAAATTTAAAAAATCGATATTAAATTTTGAGCAAACCATAGATGCTAAATTTTTTTAATAATTTATGGATGTTCGTGATACTCTAAATAACTTTTGAAAAAATTATGAAGACCTTTTGCGACCATGCTTAATTTGGGCAGCCTATATTCAAAACTATCGAAATAATTGACGACGATTTGCAACAATTTGTTATAAATCGCGTGGGAGTGTAAATTCATCGCGCTACCTCTTAGAAAAATTCACACGTTGTTGTCTTTTCACGAGGCTCAATATTATAGTTTAAACCGCGAATTTCTGTCGTGTATAGAAGACAAAAAAAATTATTAAACATTTTAATAAGCATTTCATTGTCAAGTAATAATAATACAAACAATTATCACAAATGAGGCTAAATTGTATGAAGGATATATTTTACATATCCTTGACCGATTTTATACAATTTTTCACAGTATTCCTACCAAGGAAGATGGCAGTTTGTCTTATGTAACCGTTTTTTGGAAAAATATAAATAAACATCTGTTTACGCAAAATTGAATATCTCGAACACTATGTGGCCAAAAATTTTGTACGATACACTGAATTTAAGGTAATTATTTAAGCTATCAAATGCTACTATAGATAGCGCCGTCCATCGAGCCAAAAAATAATGGTATCCGTCTAAAGAAAAGATTCGATTTTTTACGTGATAATCAAATGGAAAATTAAAAAAGTCGTTGCGTCACCTCTAAAATAATTCGTACGACGCTTTTCGTTAAGAAGGGCCAATATTAGGGTTCAGACTATAGTTTTTTTTAGTAAAAAAAAAAAATTTTTTTTTGAGGCATTTATTTATTAATTTTTTTCTCTCTCATAGTATAAAAACTTATAATACAATATAGAAAACCTTCACGGAGAAAAATCATTTGCTAGCATAGTGACAGCAAATTTTATTTGTTGGCCTAGAAAATGTATTTGCTGGCCTAACAAATAATTATGCTGGCCTAGCAAATTTTTTGACAAGCCTAGCAAATAATTTTTCTTAGGCTAAGAAAAAAGTCTTTGCTGTCAACTATATTAGCAACTGATTTGTTGATGCAACAAAAGTTTTCTCTCCGTGTTGGGCTGAAGGACCTCGATCGATGGTCTATTGCCAAATTATGTCATAAATATAAACATCAACAATATGACAATAAGAATAAGAACAATTCAAGTCCTACTACTACATGGTGTAATAAAAATATTAATTAAAAAATATCTTCCACGTAATAAAAACATTTGACAATTATGGATTACTTTATTGACATTTACCCTGGTATTAAAATTGCAAAGTATCTTCGGCTGAAAAAAAAAACAATTTATTAAAAAAGATTTCATATGTGATACATACGCTTTGACGACATCCTTGGCGAGTTCGTTCCAGCCTTCCTCGTCAGTTTCGAGACCGATATTGGGAAGAATTTCGCGAAAAAGTACACCCGAGATATTGACACTGGACCACAGTGGTACTAGGAAAACATAGGAATTCGATGGGTGAATTCGAGCGTCGAGCGTCGAACGACCTCGCTTTCTCTCTCAGTGCGGTGCAGCAGCAACGTTAGCAGGTGTCGTAAGATTTCGTTCGAGTCACATTACTGCAGTACTTATAGACTAACTTCCGGTTACAGGGTAGACGCAACCCTAGCAGATCCGGTCACCGAACAAACCACCGTCGAAATCACCATGGTGGTTTTGTACAAAAAGTTCACTTAGAATTTTGCCGAAACCACCACTTCAAGATTCGTTTAAGGGGTTAGGCCACTCTAGAATTTTCGAAAAATCGATTTTTTTTCTCCTCGAAATGGCTCATTAGGGTTTCTAGAATGCTGTCCCAAAAAGATTATTGCAGGCAAAAATTTGTAAATGCCCCATTTTTGAATTTTAACCCTTTGATGCACAGCGGGATGTTTAACATCCCACCTAGATTATTATCATTTTTAAAATATTTCAACGTTTTCTTTCTCGATTTTAAATAAAAGTAACTTTTTAAAAATAAAAATGTGTGCATCAAAGGGTTAACAGGAGGCCGTCCGGTTAGTAGGGAACCTCTCTTGTGTGCGCTTCGGCAAAGGTACTGAGAAGGGTCAAAGCAGGTATACGGCAGATAAACGCGTTTATCTCAAAACTGCTCTTTTCAAGTTGGCCGGACACATAACTCAAAAAGTTTACCACCGATTTATTTGAAATTTTGGATATATCTTCAAAAATACATTATCTACAAAAGTACGTAGGATTTTTTTTTTTAAGTTGCATAGTTTTTTTGTTATTGATAATTTTCGAACGATTTTTAAGCCAAATTTTTTAGATTTCACTTTAGATGCTCGCCATTTTGTCAAAAATCCCTGTATCGAAAAAATCCTACGTACTTCTCTAGCTACTGTTATGTATAAGTGAAAACCGTTAAAAAACTCATCATAATTAAAAAATTACTGAAGCTGTGTGTCCGGCCGTGGATTCCAAAAAAAAAGAAATGTCATCGCAACAACGCTGTACAGCCGCTATTTTTTAATTAATTACTATGAAAAAATTACTATATACAGTTAATGATATGTACAATAAATACCCTTTCTCAAAAAATCGATGTCTCTAATAGTTTTTCTGAAAAAAATTCCCAAAAAAAGCCTTTTTTGTGGCCCTCTAGAGTGGCCTAACCCCTTAAGGTAGTTCTGTCGTGAAGGCAATCCAAACTCATATGCATGAATTTTTGACATGTTGTAATTTAGCTATTCAATTTTACTTGCACAAAATCTTGAAGGCTTTTACCGAGTATTTGAATGAACAATTAAAACTTGAAAATCGATCTTTTTACACGGCGCATACGGGAGGGCTGGAAAAATTGATCTTTAAATCGAAAATTAACATACTTAGATCAAAGATAGAGAAAAAATAAAAAGTACTACGGATTCGCAAATCATTCAGGAATTGATGCATCATGAAAAAAGGTGAAGTCTCCGGAATAATGTTTAATTAAACCAAGATCAAAGTGCACGATACCGGGCCAAATGACGTTTCCTAACCTAATTATCGTAAAAATGAAGTCAAATCCGCACTAAACATATCAACTATTTACAAATAATCGGTTTAATTTGAATACGATAATTTCGAAGGATTCTCGATTATTTTGCTTCCTCATAGAGGAAGCTTTGTTTTCGTGAAAAATTTTTTTTTCGAGATTTTCATGTCAGTATGCTTAGAATCACCTAAAAATTCGAGAAAAGTGGTCTAGAAAATATGTCTGTATGTGTGTATGTGTGTGTGTGTGTGTGTGTGTGTGTGTGTGTATGTATCCAGACACTGAAAATTCAATTGCCCATAACTCACGAACGGCACGATGGATCTAGCTAAAATTTTGCACGCAGGTAGAGTATTGACTCCTCTGTTATTGACGTGATTTTTAATTAAATGTATCAATGTAAACAGATTTTATGCAATTTTTAATTTTTTCAAAAAATGTCGTGATCGCTCTAACTTTCGTAAAAGTTCGCCAATTTAGCTAAATAGTTCTTTATAAATGAAGACACGTTAAATGACGTTTGGTATTGAATTTCAGCGAAATCGGTAAAGCGGTTCCGATTTTATAGAATTTTGAATTTTTCGAAAAAAATACATTTTGCTCTAAATTACGTCGAATTTCAACAAATGAACAGAAATTTTGTACAGACGAAAAATAACATTCAGAAATGCCATGTACCAAATTTGGTGATGATCGGTAAAGTCGTTCGGATTTTACACCATTTTTTATTTAAAAAAAAAATGTAGATTTTCGCTATAACTTCCGGAAAAGTTGAGAAAGTACGACAAAAATTTGTATCTAATCAAAATTAGATGTAACGGTGTTTGCAGAGGTGATTTATAGCTGTATAAAACACCTCTGCAAAAGAGACACAAGGTATAAAAAAAAAGATGCAAAGTAGAACCTTGCACATTGCTTCCTCATTATTTTTCGCTTTTTACAAAGCTTCCTCTATGAGGAAGCCAAAATTGAATAACATACTGCTTCCTCACAGAGGGAGCTTTGTAAAAAGCGAAAAATAATGAGGAAGCAATGTGCAAGGTTCTACTTTGCATCTTTTTTTATATCATTATTGAGGCAGTCAAAGTGATGCGTATGATTATTTTTTAATGTCATATAGACTCTGAGATTTATGACTCCGGCGTACCGACAGAACTACCTTAAATCTCGGAATGGTGGTTTACAGCGTGGTTTTGTCAAAATTTTGTGGAAACCACCACTCCGAGATTCGTTTAAATCTCAGAGTGGTGGTTTACGTGGTGGTTTTGTCAAAATTCGAAATGAACCCTCGCGGACTGATCCTACCGTTTTGATGGTTGGTATGCGGTTGGATTATGGTAGGATTGCGGTAGGATAGGAAAAAAGGTCGATATCGGGTTGAATTGCGATAGGATTCGGATAGGATAACCGAGTATCAACCAAATTCCTACCGGTTGTTTTGTGCAAAAAACCAACCCGTACCCAACCAAGTTCCAACTGCGCAAGTCTTAGGTAACAGTTTGATGAACGGTTGGTTTACAAAATTCCTACCAAATTCCAACCTCCACAGCGTGACAATTGGTAGGATAGTCGGTTGGTTTTATGAATTCCTACCAAATTCCAACCTCCCACAGCATGAAAATTGGTAGGATGTCGGTTGGTTTTACAAAATCCTACCAAATTCCAACCTTCCACATCATGAAAATTGGTAGGATGGCGGTTGGTTTTACAAAATCCTACCAAATTTCAACCTCTTACAGCTGGAAAATTGGTAGGATGTCGGTTGGTTTTACAAAATCCTACCAAATTCCAACCTTCGACTTGTGGGATGGTTGGTATTTCGTTGGTTACGAGTTGGTTTTATGCACAAACCAACCGGTTGGATTCGGGTTCTGGACGGTTGGTCAAGTCCGCGAGGGAACTTTTTGCACAAAACCGCTATAGTGGAAACAACCGTGATTTTATGGTGGTTTGCACGGTGACCAGGTCTGCTAAGGAATGACTGTTGTCATAACTCACCCTGACTGTCGCCGTGTTCGCCGACAATGAAACCCTTAACGGAGCTCGGAGCAACGCCAATTCTTTCGCTAATTAAGTAACGCCATCTCGCTGTGTCCAAATGACAGCCAGTTCCGATTAATCGGTGACTCGGAATCCCGCCGATTTTCCAAGCGACCCAGCACAAAATGTCCACTATTATTTCGATAGAAATTGTCGAAAATGATAAAATAAAAATCAAAACATATTATTTTGTCTTCCGGTTCATTGAAATTTTAATATCTTTCACACATTAACTACCAGCCAAATATTTTTTATTCTGTATTGAGAAAAAATCACGTAAGAAAATAATAATTTCGAAAAATAATTGATTAGCTATTTCATATTTATGTTATGCATTTTTTTTCTTCACTCAAATATTGAATAAAATTTTTGGTTGGAAATGTATGTGCAAAGAATCATTAATTAAGTAAAGAAGTGGGGTGAATTTGAGACCTGGGTTCGAAACTATGATAAATACAGCGTTTGGACTATATTGAACGAGAGGTGGTATGATATTCTTGAAGACATCGGTGTTTCGTTGGACCAAATCCAGTCTAGATTCGCCCTTTTTTTGTCGAACTCCCGCTGCCACGATAACAACCTTCGAATTACTCGTAACGCAAAAATCTGCGAAGAAAAAAATGCTGATAACTTTCTGACATGATAATTCTTTTATCTTACGATGGTAAGTTACCATCGTCGGATTTAAAAGTTCACCTGTGTCGTACTCGATGTGCGGATCATTCAGGAACGTTGTACCATGACAAAAATCCATGCCTTCTCCTTCAAGTTTTTTTGGAAAGGCATCGACGATCGCTACATGGCTGCTGATCCTCTTAATAGAAAAATGGCTAGTCGTATTTTTTATTGTTTTAATTTCCGCAAAATATCGTTCAAACACTCAGAGAAAATTCCTCCGTCGGTAACTACAAAGTGTCGGCAATTAATTTTAACTCTGTAGGGCTATTTTTTTTATAGTTACGATAACGACACAAAATAGCCAACGAAACTATAAAAATTTAGTTGGAAGAAATTTCTAGGTACCGAAATTACAACAAAAAAAAAGTTTCTTGGCACTTTGTAGTTGCCTGGACTTTCCCAATTTCTCTGAGTGTCGGTATATCGACAAAGAGTCGTTAATGTAGAGCTCTAATATTTTTTACCTGGAAGAGAATTGCGTTGATACAGGCGATCCCTACCATACCAGATCCAACTATTGTAACTTTGTCCAATCCATCTCTTGTACCATCGACTACTTTGCACAGTAAATCTTCGCGCAGACATGGCGCGGGTCTGCAAATAAATTAACAACTTCGTGTAATAAAGTTACCATGGGTTATCGCTTTAATTTGGTTCGGGCAACTTTGGCCAATTCCTTTAATTTGCTTACTCGAAACTGACCGCTCTTTGTATTTCTTTCGTGTTGGAAGTTTTATCAAAAATTCTGGTTGACCTTCGAGATTGCCCGCCAAAGATTTCCGTCAATATAGTTGGCGGCAGAGAACGTAAGGAATTGGACGTGAAATAATGATTCGACGACAGTAACAAGACTTTTATGGGAGACAGTGACAGCAATCGTGACGACACATTAAATAACTGGCGCATTTTTGTGGGACCGAGATGAACATTCGACTCTCGATCCTAGATACGGTCCGGATATTTAAAACGAAAGTCACATTGGTCCCGAAGATTTTTTTTAGATACGTACAATATTAGAAGTCAAGCTTTGGCACATTTTAATCGGCTGACGTCTAACGTCAGTTGTCTAATGATTCCATGGATACAGACGCTCGAAAACTTTTCTAACTTATAAAAGTCGGTTGCGAACATATATGGAAACTAGGATTTTATCGTGGCTCGCGCGCTCGCAATCTCCCCCAAAAAAGTGCCCCCCGCCCAATTTTTCACTTTTGACATGAAAAATTTTGACTTTTGACGGCCCGAATTTTTCTAAGTCCCAAAATTTGGGCTTTTGACGGCCCGAATTTTCCTAAGTCCCAAAATTTGGGCTTTTGAGGGTTCGCATTTTTCTAAGTCCCTAAATTCGGTCTTTTGACGGTCCGAATTTTTCTAAGTCCCTAAATTCGGTCTTTTGGCGGTCCGAATTTTTCTAAGTCCCAAAATTTGGGCTTTTGAGGATCCGAATTTTTCTAAGTCCCTAAATTCGGTCTTTTGACGGTCCGAATTTTTCTAAGTCCCTAAATTCGGTCTTTTGACGATCCGAATTTTTCTAAGTCCCTAAATTCGGTCTTTTGACGGTCTGAATTTTTCTAAGTCCCTAAATTCAGGCTTTTGAGGGTCCGAATTTTTCTAAGTCCCTAAATTCGGGCTTTTGACGGTCCGAATTTTTCTAAGTCCCTCGATTCTTGACACGGCGGCAGCGAGATCTTTGTATAATATAGAGAGGTATATCGCATCCGAGATTTTCATTGTCAATCATTCTATTCGTACTCAACTCTATTCGAAAACGTATCTGCAGTTTTAATTTAAAAAATGTATTGTTGTAGTTTATCGACGCCGAACCGAAAATTATCGTTCAGCACTCGAAAGAAAATTTTTTTCCTCCCTAGTGATTAAATGAGGGCATTTAGAGGTAATATTAAATTTTCGCTGCTCCAACTTTTAAAATCTCCAAAAATATATAAAAACAGGAAACTAAAGTGGGAAGAAAATGTATAAGAAAAAGAACAAAATTCATTGACGTTTAATTTTTTGCATACATCACATAATGTTTATTGACGATTTTTACATTCACAACTTTTACAAAACGTTCATAAACATGAAGAATTAAGAATATACCCGATAGTATAAATAATGGTGCGTTCATATATTGGATATTTGAGGATGTCATGGATATTATTATAGCATCAAATACAGCATCAAAAAATAATACTTCATTAGAGATGTGAAAATACCGGTATCTTTATTTTCGGTAAAATGACTTTAAAAATACAGTACTTTTACCGTATTTTACTGTCATTTTTTACAAACTTTGTGTTGTAAAAATATGGTCACCAAAATAGCTCGTAAATTTGACTGGTCACAAATTTTGTTGTTAAATTTACCGTAAAAAATGGTAAACTTCGTCTATATAGTTGTGAAATTACCGGTAACAATTTTTTTGGTAAAATTACCGTAACATTTTTTCGTAAATTGACCGTATCTTGACGAGATTTTAAATCACGATGAGACTATATAATTTTATTACCAATGTGGTAATTTTTAAAACGGTCACGTACGGTTTTTTACGGTAAAAATACGGTAAAAATTACCGGTCATATTTACCGCTCACATCTCTATATATCGCCCAGCGAGCACCAGCTCGCCATGAGTCAAGGAAATTTGGCGATTGTTCTTAAGTTAAATATCTAAATTTATCGTCGATCCTCTTTCAATAAGTTATTGGGATTGTATCGGAAGTACTTATCAAGACACGTGTGCTTATCACACATAGTTAAAATGCCCATTCACAGTGCAAAAGAAAAAACAAAAAGAAAGAATGACTGGCTTCATTGAGGTCTGGCAGTTACAAGAGTTTGGTGAACGAAGGCTTGAGTTTCTCATTGGAAACTTTGGACATTCACTACCGATAAAAAAATACTCTGTTCATCCAAAAATTACAAGTAGATGATTCGAGACTGTCACACAAAAGTAATTGGCATCGAGACGTCATTACGTCTCTTGGTAATCGGTGAATTGACGACGATAATTACAACGATACAAACTTTCAGCTAGTACGACACCATTTCTTAAAATTTAAGACCTTTCTGCACTTCCTCCATTGTTACAGCGGATTTTTGAAGAAGACTCTGTTCCTCCGGGGTGAGTTTTTGCTCGACAATTAAAGTTACACCCTCTTCGCCGAGGGTGCAAGGAACGGACAAGAAAACTTCCTGGGTAATGCCGTGGAGACCCTGAAAAGAAATTACACCGTTTTATTCGACAAAAATGCAATGCAATTTTTACAGCTTCGAAAATATGACATTCATGCAAGAAATTTGGAAATTTATCTTATCATCAGTCGGTACTACATTTAAAAAAAAATATAGCATCGATGATGAAGAAAATTTTCTATTCCTTTACCATCAGACGATAAGTTGCCGTAAAACAATTACTCAGAGTTATAGTTCGGTTTTTCAGTTCAAAACTGCATGTAAGAAAATATCTGAGCAAAATCATCTATACACCGATCAGTTTTAAATTTACTATAAAGATTTCTCGTTTTGAGTTGATCGATTTTGAGTTTTAATGTACGCATGTTATTATTATGTCGAGTTCTACGCCAAGTTCCATCGATAACTTACCGAAACCATCGTGGAAACCGCATGAACTTGGTTCGAGTTTCTGAGAATAGCTGACGCAAGATTTGAGATACTGAGACCAATGGCCCAGGACGTGTATCCCTTAAGTTTTATGACCTCGTAAGCGCTCTGAACAACCTGCTTGTGGAGATCACCCCAATTTTCCTTGTCCTTGTCGGTGCCAACATTCTCGTCCAAATCGCGAAGACGAACACCAGCGATGTTTACACCAGACCAAACAGGAACTGCGCAAAAATATACATTAACAAATCTACTTTAGCTTAAAAACACTCTTAAAAAATGGTCAGGAAGTTAACACACTGAAAAAAATGTCATTGACTCAATAAATCCATCATTTGCGGGCTGCCAAAAACAAGCGTTATCAACTTAATTTGAATTCTAATTCCTCCAATTCCATACGAAATCGAAACAATAACTCTAAAATACGCAAAATAATATTTTATTATTTCAATGTTAAATTGGATTGAACGAATAAGAACTAGAGTTAATTAAAAAATACTTCTTTTTGGCAGCCCACAATAGAATTTTTTTATCGAAAGTTTGTATGCATAAAACGGCATATTAAATTTAATATACAATAGTATAGAAATGTGAAATGAAACGAAATGGAATTTTTTTTTTTTATTGAACTTCCATCACGTACGTCACTTGGCTTTTACGAATCCCCACCTATTTTTGCGGCCGCAGCCGATTTACCCCCACTGTATCGCATTTGCCAAGGGCTCAGGGAAACTGCGGAAAACCTGAGCCGATACAGCCAGCGCCTCTCTAAGTCCCTCGATAACAATGCGAGTAAACTCAAGCACGGTCACCGGTGGCGCTTAGAGCAACACCTCCCATCAGCGATGTTCCTGCTCGGCCCGGAGGACACCATCCGCCAGATAAGAACCCGCGGGAGTCACCCCGAGCCGAACACGAACATCACTGATGTGTTTTGGGCACATATTTATTAAAGGTGGGAACCCAACCACCAGGATCACAGAAAAAACACTTAGAAAAATTTTCCAGCGGTGTCGGCCGGGAATCGAACCTGGGCCCGCTGCGTGCGAGCCCTCATCCACTAGGCCACTGCTCTCCTTGAAATGGATTTTATTTCATGCTCTGGGATAAATCCTCTAAGGGCACTGGCACATAGTTAGTTACATTACATAAGGAGATAAAAAACAAAAACAAAAAATAAAATAAGAGAAATACAGTGTATGCTTATAATTAGACTTAAAAAAAAATTTTGAACTTAACCTAACGCCGAGCCTCACTACCCCAAGCCGCCAATTTGCCTAGCACCACCTTAGCACTATTGGTATAAGGAGCGAAAATCACCTCGCAAGAAATACTCATAAAGGTTATGCTTGAAAGCTGCGAGGCTTGTGCTACTTGTAAAGCGGATAGGCAAACTGCTCCATAGACTCGCTCCAATATTTTCAAATGAGTTTTGAAATTTTGACGATCGACAGACAGTAATTAGTTCGAGCACGCGCGAACTTGGAATGTCACAGTAGTTTTATGTTAAACATGATTTTTTTAAATGTGTTTAATATACCGTGTATTAATTTTACATGATACGTGAATCTTAAATTTAATATGCTTTCAATATACCCTATAAATATAATATAAGTGGATATCAAGATTAATATTTATATAATATTATACAAATAATATTAATTTAATATATGAAAAATTTCGACATAAGTATATTAATTTGCATAACGAAAATTTTTACAGTGAACGTTTTCATCTCCCATTATTTTATTCTTATGCGAATTGGAGAGTTCTGTTATTTTTTATTGAAAAATCGAGTACTTGATGAAGAATTTAGCCAGGTAGATAAAGGTAAGAAAAATGTGTTGATAATCTGAATACATATCGAGGTATGAAAATCAATGAGCGTATTAAAAAAAAGTCGTTAGCTCACCGCTGGTATCGCCGTGTTCTCCGATAATCCAACCGTGACAGGAGGTCGGCGCAACGTTGAGTCTCTGCGATAATAAAAATCGGAAACGAGCTGAATCGAGATTAGTTCCGCTACCGATAACTCGGTTCCTCGGTAATCCGGACAATTTCCACGCCACGTAAGTAAGAATGTCCACCGGATTTGATACAATCAACAAAATTGTGTTGGGACTATATTTCACAAGCTGAGGAATAATTCCCTTGAATATGTCGGTATTTCTCTGTACAAGATCCAATCTGGTTTCGCCTTCGCGTTGTCTGGCTCCGGCTGTTACGATGCAAAGTGACGAATTTGCAGTTACGGAATAATCGCTGCTGGCGTTTATTCGAGCGTTTTTCAAAAAAGCACTGCCGTGCTGAAGATCCATCATCTCGCCCTTAAGCTTGTCTTCCATTACGTCTACAAGCACAACATCACTGGAAACACTCTGGAATGTAAGGAGAAAAATATTTTTGGCGATTCCTCAATAGCTTATTAACTTGAAGGAAATAAAGGAAAAAAAACTTACCTTTGTTAATATGCTGAAAGCGCATGCCATACCGACTTGACCCACGCCAACTACGGTAATTTTATTTCTTCCTGTAGCCACCGGTTCCGTCACTACGCTCAAAAGTTTTTCCTTCAACGTAGCCATTATTTAGCTGAAACAGATCAAGGAAAGAAATATTTTAATATGCGCTTTGAATTGTTCTTGGAAGTTGATGAACTGACGTATTCGTATTTTAAGGTAGTTCTGTCGTGAAGGCAATCCAAACTCATATGCATGAATTTTTGGCATGTTGTAATTTAGCTATTCAATTTAACTTGCACAAAATCTTGAAGGCTTTTACCGAGTATTTGAATGAACAATTAAAACTTGAAAATCAATCTTTTTACACGGCGCTAAATGGAGGGCTGGAAAAATTGATCTTTAAATCGAAAATTAACATACTTAGATCAAAGATAGAGAAAAAATAAAAAGTACTACGGATTCGCAAATAATTCAGGAATTGATGCATCATGAAAAAAGGTGAAGTCTCCGGAATAATGTTTAATTGAACCAATGTCAAAGTGCACGATACCGGGCCAAATGACATTTCCTAACCTAATTATCGTAAAAATGACGTCAAATCCGCACTAAACATATCAACTATTTACAAATAATCGTTTTAATTTGATTACGACAATTTCGAAGGATTCTCGATTATTTTTTATATTATTATTGAGGCAGTCAAAGTGATGCGTATGATTATTTTTTAATGTCATATAGACTCTGAGATTTATGACTCCGGCGTACCGAAAGAACTACCTTAATACGCCGGGCATTAATTACTTCATTGGGAAAATAACGAATTCATAAGAAATTACTACCTGCCTGTTATAAAAGAACGTAACGACCGTGAAAATCTATAGCGAGTGTATCCGAGATAAAATTATAAACCCTCGATGGATTTTACGTTGGAGCTTTTTCTAATATGTTACCCTCCATTAGCCAATATTGCCAATAGGCTTTGTTGCGTCCCGGGTTGGATTTTCCGTAGGGATAGTAACAAACAAATTCTATTTTTGCCTCGTTTTAAGTCGGCCAGAAATCGAAGCAGGCGTTTGGTGATTTTTTCGTTCGGTAAATAAAAATTTACGCAAAAAAATAAATTAAAAACATAGCAGTAAGGTAAACGTACCAATGGTGGGACAGGTCCCAATTGAGGGACACTACAGGGATATTTGTAGATACTGAGAGTTTAATGGATAAAATATTAAAAAATAACTCTTCCAATTGTATCTGTTATATATAATTAACATACGTGAAAAGATTTCATGTTTTTCATCGTAAATTGAAAATGTAAATAATAAGTATATTAGCGGATCTATGGTGTTCGAGCTTTTTCAGCAAATCCCTAAACCAATTAGCTAAGGAGAGCCGAATAATCATTAATATGATACCCCGGAGATTATAGTTCGTTCGAGACTTTCCATAGGTATTTCAAATTCAGAAATTCTTAAAGTTTAAGATTACACTGTCAAATGTTACGTACAATATCTTAAAACTCGTAATTTTTGTGTCCCGTTATTGGAGCTGACCGAATATACGTTGGCACCACTGTCCAACGTATGTTCCGCGACTGGGGCAAGTAGTAAGCAATCTCGCTGCGACCCAGAGCCGGGACACAATCGCACGATTGACATTTTGACGCGGATGTTGGGTTATGCGGTAGAAAAAACTTCATTGATAATTTACTAAAATATATATATGTATTTTATAAACATATATGTTTTATTTATTGCATCATAGGTGTATATATGTGTACCGCACATTTTTTGGCATTTCTTTTCAAGCAGATGCATTAAAATTTGTAGATGTCCACCGATACGCACATTTGGTGTCCCGGCAGCGGGACATGCACAAAAATACTCGTCCCGGCACTGGTACATCTGCACTTTTCAGCGTTTTAATCAATAACTATTTATCAAACAATCATAAATATTTTTATTGTATAGTTTTTGGAAACTAGGAACTCTAATCTTGCAATTCGTTACCACCATTTTCAAAATAATTAATGTATGCATGCGGAAATTGGCATACAAAACAGACACCGCCTTAAACGTCCCGCCATTGGTACGTTTACCTTAATATATTTTTATTTATTGGCTGAGACGCGATAGTTTTCAAAGTACTTAGCGACTGATAATTTCGAGAACCGACCGTCGGCCCCGGAATATAAATGATTATAAGAAATTAAAAGTTGTGCTGAAAACAGCGCAATAATACAAAAAATTGAAGATGCAGGACATCGCGCATCACATAGAGAAATTATTTCGCTTAAAAAAACGTGCGACTGCTGATTAACGCAAAAGTCCGCATTAAGTAACGAAAACCGCTACAGGGTGTTAAAAAAAAAGGAAACTATTTAATCTTATCAATATTATTAATTTTTATTGAATAAAATAATAATAACAATTTGGCAAAATAATTTTTTTACAATTAATTATTTGTTAGTTCATTTTTTAATAATAAAAAATAAGCTGGAACAAAGCTTTTACATAATAGTAACTGAAAATTAGGAATCAACATCCCGTAGCTTCTTTTTTTTCGCGAACGATACACAAGCAAGCATCTCTTCAAGACGGTCAAAGAGGACACCCCACGACCTTCCAAAGGTCATGGGGTCGTATACAACCGAGCGAAACGTAGCGCACGCGTTCTTTCCCTTTGATGTCAAAAACAAATTAAAAAAAAATCAATAACATCTATGTTTTGATTCGGAAGTTAGGGAACATAGTTTAAACCTTTTTATTTTTTATTATTATTCGATTTATAGCGAGAATTCACGCTTTTCAAGCGAAGCCAAGGGTGAACAACCGCTCGAGAAATGCTAAAAGAAGCCGGCTTCGAGGAGGTCCGAACGCACCGCCAGAGCAATCTTTTCTTAGCCGTTAACGGCCAAGAATAAAGTGAATCTTATAAAACGAAGAATAAAATAGTTGAGCCACTGATGAAAGGTTTCTCGGCCTCGTCCTGCTTGTAGCGTTCATTCAACCCAGTTATGTAGTATACACACTTGTTCCACATTAATACATTAAATTATATTGGTCTAGTCACTCGTGTAACACAGTAAAGAATTCTCCGTGTGGCCTGTTTGTGCCAATTTATCAATCAGTCACACTGGCAAAGAACGGTAAATACAACAATAATGAAACACACGACTGTTAATGACGACAAAAAGGTCTTTGAAATTCGTAGTCGTTATCACGAATTTTACCACACAGACAATACGAATATGCGATAATGTAATTGTGATCAATCACTTTATCCAATTGATAATCAATGTGTTCCCAAGGCCTAAAAATCAAACTCGTGTAAATACTACATTTGTACAATGAATTTATTGAAACAAAGTGTACAAAAAATGTGTAATGATATTTTGAAACAATTGCAAAAGTTAAACAGGAAATAAACACTTACCTTTGGGTATTATCGGTCTGTTATCACTGGGAAATAAAACACTTTAGTCTCAGAGACGTGTAAATTCGCAGCTAAAGGAGATACTGAGGTTTCGGCGTTGCCGGTCTCTCTGACAGTTGGGAGGTTTGTGTTACGGAAGGTGACCTTGTCCCCTCCTTTTATATAGAAGCCTGCGCCGCACACCATGCGCCTCGTTAACGCGCAGCTGACCGTCGATTGTCTTAATTTTTAATCAATTTACAAGGAGAATCGAGTCCTCTGGGTCATAGCTTTTTGTAAGAATAATTTTTTAATTCTTATTAAAAAATTAAAAAATATGTTGCAATATTCGTAATAGCGTTGTAACGCGAATATGACGCGAGGCACGTATAGGACTTTGATGGTTCGTGGAACGGGCGGTCGATGCGCGCACGCACCTCCTTCCAACGTCTCATACTACTACTACTACTACACTACGGTAATATGGGCTTTTTATAGGTGGGTTTGCTTTTGTGATGGTTCGGAAGTTTTGCTAAACGTGCTACACCGATAAGCCTTCGCCTTGCGGAACTTGTTTCTATTCACTCGAGACCTACTGTGTAGGTACTGTATAATACTGTATAATAGGCTGCATAATGTTGAATCGATGAAGGTCATGGTTATTCAGAAAGTTTAAAAACTAAACAATCAATTTATCGAAGCATTGAATCTGTGTGAATCGATGAAATTATACAAAGTCGCGAAATACAATTTTATGTGAAATATAATATTTGAGACCTACTTTATTGTACAATAGGCTGTAGAATGTTGAATCGTTGAAGGTTATGGTTATTCAGAGAGTTTAAAACTAAACAATCAATTTATCGAAGCACTGAATCTGTGTGAACCGATGAAATGATATAAAGTTGCGAAATGCAATTTTATGTTAAATATAATATTTGAGACCTATTTTATTGTACAATAGGCTGTATAATGTTGAATCGATGAAGGTTATGGTTATTCACAAAGTTTATGACTAAATAATCAATTTATTGAAGCATTGAATCTGTGTGTATCGATGAAATGATACAAAGTTGCGAAATGCAATTTTATGTGAAATATAATATTTTAGACGTACTTTATTGTACAGTAGGCTATATAATGTTGAATCGATGAAGGTTATGGTTATTCAGAAAGTTAAAAACTAAACAATCGATTTATCGAAGCATTGAATCTGTGTGAACTGATGAAATGATACAAAGTCGCGAAATGCAATTTTATATGAAATATAATATTTGAGACCTACTTTATTGTACAATAGGCTGTATAATGTTGAATCGTTGAAGGTTATGGTTATTCAGAAATTAAAAAACTAAACAATCAATTTATCGAAGCATTGGATCTGTCTGAATCGATAAAATGATACAAAGTCGCGAAATGCAATTTTATGTGAAATATAATATTTGAGACATACTTTATTGTACAATAGGCTGTATAATGTTGAATCGATGAAGGTTATGGTTATCCAGAAACTTTAAAACTAAACAATCAATTTATCGAAGCATTGAATCTGTGTGAACCGATGAAATGATACAAAGTTGCGAAATGCAATTTTATGTGAAATATAATATTTGACACCTACTTTATTGCACAATAAACTGTATAATGTTGAATCGATGAAGGTTATGGTTATTCAGAAAGTTTATAACTAAACAATCAATTTATTGAAACACTGAATCTGTGTGAACCGATGAAATGATATAAAGTTGCGAAATGCAATTTTATGTTAAATATAATATTTGAGACCTATTTTATTGTACAATAGGCTGTATAATGTTGAATCGATAAAGGTTATGGTTATTCAGAAAGTTTAAAACTAAACAATCAATTTATCGAAGCATTGAATCTGTGTGAACCGATGAAATGATACAAAGTCGCGAAATGCAATTTTATGGGAAATATAATATTGAAACGATGAAGGTCATGGTTATTCAGAGAGTTTAAAACTAAACAATCAATTTATCGAAGCATTGAATCTGTGTAAACCGATGAAATGATACAAAGTTGCGAAATGCAATTTTATCTGAAATATAATATTTGAGACCTACTTTATTGTACAATAGGCTGTATAATGTTGAATTGATGAACGTCATGGTTATTCAGAGAGTTTAAAACTAAACAATCGATTTATTGAAGCATTGAATCTGTGTGAACCGATGAAATGATATAAAGTTGCGAAATGCAATTTTATGTTAAATATAATATTTGAGACATACTTTATTGTACAATAGGCTGTATAATGTGGAATCGGTGAAGGTTATGGTTATTCAGAAAGTTTATAACTAAACAATCAATTTATCGAAGCATTGAATCTGTCTGAATCGATGAAATGATACAAAGTTGCGAAATGCAATTTTATGTGAAATATAATATTTGAGACCTACTGTATTGTACAATAGGCTGTATAATGTGGAATCGATGAAGGTTATGGTTATTCAGAAAGTTTATAACTAAACAATCAATTTATCGAAGCATTGAATCTGTGTAAACCGATGAAATGATACAAAGTCCCGAAATACAATTTTATGTGAAATATAATATTTGACGCCTACTTTATTGCACAATAGGCTGTATAATGTTGAATCAATGAAGGTTATGGTTATTCAGAAAGTTTATAACTAAACAATCAATTTATTGAAACACTGAATCTGTGTGAACCGATGAAATGATATAAAGTTGCGCAATGCAATTTTATGTGAAATGTAATATTTGACACCTACTTTATTGTGCAATAGACTGTATAATGTTGAATCGATGAAGGTTATGGTTATTCAGAAAGTTTAAAACTAAACAACCAATTATCGAAGCATTGAATCTGTGTGAATCGATGAAACGATACAAAGTTGCGAAATGCAATTTTATGTGAAATTTAATAGCGACTTTTATTATCGCACGTCCGGCGGGAATTTTTTCTCGCTGACGTTTTGACTTTACATTGCGGTATCTTATCGACCGTCTACTGATCGCGGAAATCATGACGTTTCCCGTCTGCTAATAGTCGTCATGTTGCATCAAGATGTGTTGTACTGAGAAAAAAGATTAATTTTATTCAATTCAGTTGAGATATTGGGATTTATTTATTTCTCTTAGTTAATATGTGCTAATGCTAGAGAAAACGTTTATTTATTTAAAATAAATTCAATTTTCAGAAGTCAGAGTCTCGTGCAATGAATGAGTCACCCTCGGCAACAAGCCTCGAGGCTCGTGTCACGTGTACTACATATATGTATAGTGAGAATTCCGGCTCAGCTGACGCAACTGCAGTTACAGTTCCGAGGTGTGTGAGCTACGTGCTAACCATCACATGGTCACGGGTGTCTCCTCTTCCCATTTCGACGGTTGGATCTACCATCCTTTTCACTTCCGACTGCTCACAGAGCAAAAAGAGGGGAGTAAGTGTTTCACTACACTGAGAGAAAAAATCGTTAGAACCAACAAATGTGCGCTTGCGGGCAGCGAAAAGAATATTTTGTCGATTGGACAAAATATTTGGCAATGGTAATCGAATAATGCTTGGACTGATCAACTATTGCTTCGATCAATTACATATTTTATTTGATCAAAAGAATATTCTTTTCGCTGCTCGCAAGCGCACGTTTTGTTGGTTCTAACGATTTTTTTGTCTCAGTGTAAGCAAGGCGCGAATATGCCTATTTCTATTAGTACAATGTTCTCTAAAACGGTTAAAAATGGCTTAACAGAGTTCTGTGTACCGGTTCATGTGTTTTTTTTTCATAGATTGTATGTATTAGGTGCGATTTCTGAAAGATATAAGCGTTTAAACAAAGAACCTGTTTGCCTGTTTCAATATATCGAAATGCAACAAGATGGCCGCCATTATTGCGTTTTCTGCAACTCACTTCACAGCGCTTATGGTGAAGTATTAGAATTACTTTAAAAACGATGAAATAGAAATAATGTTATGAAAATTAAAAAACGCCCGAATGAAAAAAATGGTGTAATTAATAAACAAGTTGGGTAAATGAAAAAGGGTTAAATAAGAACAATTTGCGGGAGATTATCACACCTTTGGCGAATTAATCTCCAGACTATAATCGGCGAATGATTCTTATTTTACCATTCATTTATCCAATTTGTTTATTAACTGCATTCACTTTTTCAGTCGGGAGCTTTTTTATTCATCCTCTCACTCTGTCCTCATGCTCGGACTATCCTTTACTGCAAAAACAATCTACTTGATATTTAATGTACAAGTACTGGAAGTTTTTATTTATCAACGAGTATACTAAATTTAATATACAAATGCGATATAAAATTAATGTATGGTACAATAATTCCAATAATTTACTGTAGTACTAGTAGTAGTAGTTTATTTCCATTGTATAGCTTCACTCGCCTTATACAGCCCGTCCCAATACATTGTGCCCTCTTATAAGTCATACGTTTCAATTTATTTGTCCAACATAACGAACTCCGCCACAAACAATTAGTTTCTTAATTTAACATTTGTGAATTAAACTGTAATTATGTATCCTTAAGGACTATTATCACTTTTTTTGTCACATTCGTCACCTATAGCTATCGCATACATGAATTCTTACTTGTTTATGCTTACGTGTAACATTGCGATTGTAACTGCTTAAAGGACTAATATCACATATTTGTAGGAACGCTTCTTCTGCCGTGACATTGAATCAAAACAAAACTTATTTATCTTACACACCTTAATGATATTAAATTATGATCTTTACACATTCGCATCTTTGATTTCCATGTATTTTCCTTAATGCTCGGTTCCCGATTTTCCTTTTATTAATTTCCCAAATTCTTTTGTGTATCTACAAACATCTTCGACCGGTTTTCCCTTGAGGATCTTTAAAATATGTTCACATAATAATTTACTGTAATTTTACCCTGAAAATACATTAATTTTAATAATTTGGTTTAATTTTAATGTAACAGAACATTGATTTTATATCACAATTGTACACTAAATTTAATTGACGAGTTTCTGTATAAAAACTTCCGGTCTTTTCTAACAGTGCTTTCCACATTATTAAAAAAGATTGTAAATGTACTGTGACCAGTAATTACTAAATTACTAGCAAGACAAAAAAGCGCTCATTGCTTCTTGCAGAAGTCTGCTTATTTTTTTCTATATGTTAGTGACATTTTTTTATTAGCTAATCGATGTAAATGTTAATTTAGCGATAGACGGTACAACGTAATGCACAGTACTCTTTTTTCTTAGCATCTACGTACCAACATATCGTCTTCGCTTTTCGTAAAATATATATTTTTAATACCGAAGCGTATCCAGGGATGGGCGACTTAATTGTCAATTAATCAACGTGTAGTTTAGTAGAAGTCGGCATCCATCATCTTCATCTAGAACCGCGCAATATCTCCTTAATCATATTTTTGCGCTTCAACTGCAGGAGTAATCGTAGCCGATAGGATTATTTTGTAACTATAAAAACAGGAATTTCCGATTATTATTTTCATGTATAAATTATACACGTGTCATTTGTACGATTAGCGTGCAGTACGCAATCATTCGTACGATTAGCGTGCAGTACGCAATCATTCGTACAATTACGTGTAGTACCTTACCTGTAATAGCGAATAGATAATAAAAAGATAGATGAATGTTGGAATGCAAAAAAGCACAAATGAAATATTTGGATGGGACATTTTTAATGTCGGTACGGAAAAAAGAGTTTGTTAACATTAGACATAAATATAGAAAATAGCGTAGTTTCATATAAGAAAATTTTTGTTTGCAAATTACATGTCAGATACAAAAAAACAATTATGATTAGTCATTTTAATAATTCCATTTAAAATGGTGCCAATATCACAGCAGTACAAACGCGCCTCAAGATTCGCACGAGACTAAAAAAACACCATCAATAAAAAAAAAATCGACAATCGATTGATCGGGTTACAAAAACATCGACAAAATTATTCGATTATTCGAGAAAAAAACATCGATGTTTAATTAATCGGCAAACATCGCCCATCCCTAAGTGTATCACATTAATTTTATTTTCAGCCAGTGTTATAAAGCCCCATTACTATAAGAAATAAATTTTAAAGTACAATTCGTTTTGCAGTAATGATTTCGCTAAAATAATCTGCAGTTTTTATGAAATTATATGTGAACTTTTATACACCTGAAAAGAAATCTCATTTTCAATCAAGCCTTGGGAAAAAATGCGGAAAAAATGGAAAAGTACAACCCTCCATTATTTTTGCAATGCACTAACTGTTTTTCTCGATTTTTTCAAGAAGATTACCATGAAATTCAACTGGGAATTAATATTTTTTGCAGCTATTCAAAAGTTTAACCATCATATTATAATCGCCACGCGTTAATTTTATGGAATTATATCATCGACTATATTTCTAGAAGAATTAGAGATTTACAACTCTGGTTTTAGTAAGTAATGCGATGTGTGCGATATATATATACAAAACGAATGAGCAGAACCTACAAAACCGTTCGAAGCTCTACGACGCTTCGACCAAAGGTTCGACGACGGAATTAGCATAAACTCCTGTCTAAATATTCGCGAATACGAATTCATGGATAGAGAGAAGAGAGATTGACGGCGGCGACGAGTGGCTTTGAATACGATCCATAAGAAAATCTGTGTGATGCTGTAACAGACTGTTGATGTGCTAGGAATGTTATCCTACACTCACTTGATTTTGTTATTTTATCGTACCAGAAATAACCGAAATATATCGAAACGAACATAGCACATTTGAGACATTAGAGGAATAGTTACATTTTTCAAATATCTTTTATTTTATTTTTTAAAGAAATTCTGAAAAAGTTTGATCGATAGTGAAATCCCATTCTAAATGCCCTTTATATTTTTATTTTACGAAATAAAAACAATTTTACACGGGATAATTAATAAGGTATTTTTTGTAAACTTGACATTTTTCCACTATCTTGATACGGATAAATTATTTTGAAAAAAAAAAAAAAAATTTCGTTCCAAATCGATATATAATTATATATAATATCAATTAGGGATTATAGTAGCCCGCATTGCCTTTATTTATTGGTTTCATAAGGGACTTAGAAAAATGGGGATGTTGGGGACTCATAAGGTACTTAGAAAAATGAGGATGTTGGGGACTCATGAGGGACTTAGAAAAATCGGGCTTTGGGGGCGCTTGGGGTACTTAAAAAAATTCGGTCCAGGTGGACCATACATGGAGGGGACTTGACATGGAATGCCCTATATGTGGCTCGATTCTTGACACGGCGGCGGCGAGATCTTTTTATAATATAGAGAGATACATAATATAGAGTTATATATTAATAAATTCTGTTCAAGTGTTTTTGTCTATCCTCCTTTAAAAAGTTCATGAGTAATGGAAAGCATTGTCATCGTTTTATTTGTATTTGTGATTGGTTGCTAGAAAAGCCCGTGGTAAACAAGTTCAGTTTGGTGTCAAATTTGACATAAGAGGACGGGTGCTGCCGTGCCCGTAACCTTTTAAAGTTTTGTAAGGATGCAGCATCGCAAAAGCTTGTCAGGCACGCGCGCCAGCGCCTCTGATTAGCCTAGTCATTTTAAAAAAGTCACTTTTGGTCGGTTCTAAACAGATCCGACTTTTGGTCCAAAATCCAACCTAAAGAACCTAAACTTTTATTTCTTTAAGATATCGAATTTTGGCCTTCACTATCATTATCAAGTCGCATATTCTACCCCTGAAAATACCGGTTACATGCCTTTTTGCGATGATTTTTAAAAAAGCCACTTTTGGTCGGTTCTTCACAGATCCGATTTTTGGCCGGAAAATCCAACTTAAAGAACCTAAATTTTTATTTTTTCAAGATACCGAATTTTGGCCTTCACTATCATTCTCAAGTCGCATATTCTACCCCTGAAAACACCGGTTACATGCCTTTTTGCGATGATTTTTAAAAAAGTCACTTTTGGTCGGTTCTTCACAGATCCGATTTTTGGCCGGAAAATCCAACCTAAAGAACCTACATTTTTTGATTTCAAGATACCGAATTTTAGCCTTCACTATCATTCTCAAGTCGCATATTCTACACCTGAAAACACCGGTTACATGCCTTTTTGCGATGATTTTTAAAAAAGTCACTTTTGGTCGGTTCTTCACAGATCCGATTTTTGGCCGGAAAATCCAACCTAAAGAACCTAAATTTTTATTTCTTCAAGATATCGAATTTTGGCCTTCACTATCATTCTCAAGTCGCATATTCTACCCCTGAAAACACCGGTTACATGCCTTTTTACGATGATTTTTAAAAAAGTCACTTTTGGTCGGTTCTTCACAGATCCGATTTTTGGCCGGAAAATCCAACCTAAAGAACCTAAATTTTTATTTTTTCAAGATACCGAATTTTGGCCTTCACTATCATTCTCAAGTCGCATATTCTACCCCTGAAAACACCGGTTACATGCCTTTTTACGATGATTTTTAAAAAAGTCACTTTTGGTTGGTTCTTCACAGATCCGATTTTTGGCCGGAAAATCCAACCTAAAGAACCTAAATTTTTATTTTTTCAAGATACCGAATTTTGGCCGTCACTATCATTCTCAAGTCGCATATTCTGCCCCTGAAAACACCGGTTACATGCCTTTTTACGATGATTTTTAAAAAAGTCACTTTTGGTCGGTTCTTCACAGATTCGATTTTTGGCCGGAAAATCCAACCTAAAGAACCTAAATTTTTATTTTTTCAAGATACCGAATTTTGGCCTTCACTATCATTCTCAAGTCGCATATTCTACCCCTGAAAACACCGGTTACATGCCTTTTTACGATGGTTTTTAAAAAAGTCACTTTTGGTCGGCTCTTCACAGATCCGATTTTCGGCCGGAAAATCCAACCTAAAGAACCTAAATTTTTATTTTTTGAAGATACCGAATTTTGGCCTTTACTATCATTCTCAAGTCGCATATTCTACCCCTGAAAACACCGGTTACATGCCTTTTTACGATGATTTTTAAAAAAGTCACTTTTGGTCGGTTCTTCACAGATCAGACTTTTGGTCGGAAAATCCAACCTAAAGAACCTAAATTTTTATTTTTTCAAGATACCGAATTTTGGCCTTCACTATCATTCTCAAGTCGCATATTCTACCCCTGAAAACACCGGTTACATGACTTTTTGCGATGATCTTTAAAAAAGTCACTTTTGGTCGGTTCTAAACAGATCCGACTTTTGACCGGAAAATCCAACCTAAAGAACCTAAATTTTTATTTTTTCAAGATACCGAATTTTGGCCTTCACTATCATTCTCAAGTCGCATATTCTACCCCTGAAAACACCGGTTACATGCCTTTTTACGATGGTTTTTAAAAAAGTCACTTTTGGTCGGCTCTTCACAGATCCGATTTTCGGCCGGAAAATCCAACCTAAAGAACCTAAATTTTTATTTTTTGAAGATACCGAATTTTGGCCTTTACTATCATTCTCAAGTCGCATATTCTACCCCTGAAAACACCGGTTACATGCCTTTTTACGATGATTTTTAAAAAAGTCACTTTTGGTCGGTTCTTCACAGATCAGACTTTTGGTCGGAGAATCCAACCTAAAGAACCTAAATTTTTATTTTTTCAAGATACCGAATTTTGGCCTTCACTATCATTCTCAAGTCGCATATTCTACCCCTGAAAACACCGGTTACATGACTTTTTACGATGATTTTTAAAAAAGTCACTTTTGGTCGGTCCTTCACAGATCCGATTTTTGGTCGGAAAATCCAACCTAAAGAACCTAAATTTTTATTTTTTCAAGATACCGAATTTTGGCCTTCACTATCATTCTCAAGTCGCATATTCTACCCCTGAAAACACCGGTTACATGCCTTTTTACGATGATTTTTAAAAAAGTCACTTTTGGTCGGTTCTTCACAGATCCGATTTTTGGCCGGAAAATCCAACCTAAAGAACCTAAATTTTTATTTTTTCAAGATACCGAATTTTGGCCTTCACTATCATTCTCAAGTCGCATATTCTACTCCTGAAAACACCGGTTACATGCCTTTTTACGATGATTTTTAAAAAAGTCACTTTTGGTCGGCTCTTCACAGATCCGATTTTTGGCCGGAAAATCCAACCTAAAGAACCTAAATTTTTATTTTTTCAAGATACCGAATTTTGGCCGTCACTATCATTCTCAAGTCGCATATTCTGCCCCTGAAAACACCGGTTACATGCCTTTTTACGATGATTTTTAAAAAAGTCACTTTTGGTCGGTTCTTCACAGATTCGATTTTTGGCCGGAAAATCCAACCTAAAGAACCTAAATTTTTATTTTTTCAAGATACCGAATTTTGGCCTTCACTATCATTCTCAAGTCGCATATTCTACCCCTGAAAACACCGGTTACATGCCTTTTTGCGATGATCTTTAAAAAAGTCACTTTTGGTCGGTTCTAAACAGATCCGACTTTTGACCGGAAAATCCAACCTAAAGAACCTAAATTTTTATTTTTTCAAGATACCGAATTTTGGCCTTCACTATCATTCTCAAGTCGCATATTCTACCCCTGAAAACACCGGTTACATGCCTTTTTACGATGGTTTTTAAAAAAGTCACTTTTGGTCGGCTCTTCACAGATCCGATTTTCGGCCGGAAAATCCAACCTAAAGAACCTAAATTTTTATTTTTTGAAGATACCGAATTTTGGCCTTTACTATCATTCTCAAGTCGCATATTCTACCCCTGAAAACACCGGTTACATGCCTTTTTACGATGATTTTTAAAAAAGTCACTTTTGGTCGGTTCTTCACAGATCTGACTTTTGGTCGGAAAATCCAACCTAAAGAACCTAAATTTTTATTTTTTCAAGATACCGAATTTTGGCCTTCACTATCATTCTCAAGTCGCATATTCTACCCCTGAAAACACCGGTTACATGACTTTTTACGATGATTTTTAAAAAAGTCACTTTTGGTCGGTCCTTCACAGATCCGATTTTTGGTCGGAAAATCCAACCTAAAGAACCTAAATTTTTATTTTTTCAAGATACCGAATTTTGGCCTTCACTATCATTCTCAAGTCGCATATTCTACCCCTGAAAACACCGGTTACATGCCTTTTTACGATGATTTTTAAAAAAGTCACTTTTGGTCGGTTCTTCACAGATCCGATTTTTGGCCGGAAAATCCAACCTAAAGAACCTAAATTTTTATTTTTTCAAGATACCGAATTTTGGCCTTCACTATCATTCTCAAGTCGCATATTCTACTCCTGAAAACACCGGTTACATGCCTTTTTACGATGATTTTTAAAAAAGTCACTTTTGGTCGGCTCTTCACAGATCCGATTTTTGGCCGGAAAATCCAACCTAAAGAACCTAAATTTTTATTTTTTCAAGATACCGAATTTTGGCCTTTACTATCATTCTCAAGTCGCATATTCTACCCCTGAAAACACCGGTTACATGCCTTTTTACGATGATTTTTAAAAAAGTCACTTTTGGTTGGTTCTTCACAGATCCGATTTTTGGCCGGAAAATCCAACCTAAAGAACCTAAATTTTTATTTTTTCAAGATACCGAATTTTGGCCTTCACTATCATTCTCAAGTGGCATATTCTACCCCTGAAAACACCGGTTACATGCCTTTTTACGATGATTTTTAAAAAAGTCACTTTTGGTCGGTTCTTCACAGATCCGATTTTTGGCCGGAAAATCCAACCTAAAGAACCTAAGTTTGAATTTTTTCAAGATACCGAATTTTGGCCTTCACTATCATTCTCAAGTCGCATATTCTACCCCTGAAAACACCGGTTACATGCCTTTTTACGATGATTTTTAAAAAAGTCACTTTTGGTCGGTTCTTCACAGATCCGATTTTTGGCCGGAAAATCCAACCTAAAGAACCTAAATTTTTATTTTTTCAAGATACCGAATTTTGGCCTTCACTGTCATTCTCAAGTCGCATATTCTACCCCTGAAAACACCGGTTACATGTCTTTTTACGATGATTTTTAAAAAAGTCACTTTTGGTCGGTTCTTCACAGATCCGATTTTTGGCCGGAAAATCCAACCTAAAGAACCTAAATTTTTATTTTTTCAAGATACCGAATTTTGGCCTTCACTACCATTCTCAAGTCGCATATTCTACCCCTGAAAACACCGGTTACATGTCTTTTTACGATGATTTTTAAAAAAGTCACTTTTGGTCGGTTCTTCACAGATCTGACTTTTGGTCGGAAAATCCAACCTAAAGAACCTAAATTTTTATTTCTTCAAGATATCGAATTTTTGCCTTTACTATCATTCTCAAGTCTCATATTCGTCCTGTGATTGGTTGCTAGGAAAGTCCGTGGTAAACAAGTTCAGTTTGGTGTCAAATTTGACATAAGAGGACGGGCGCTGCAGCGCAAGTTTTAAGTTTTTAAAGTTTTATAAGAGCGCAGCAGCGCAAAAGCTTTTCAGGCACGCACGCCAGCGCGTGTGATTAGCCCAGTACGTTATAAATTTTTAATACATCTCTTCTTTTTTTAACTCCTTTTTCTCAATCAGCGTTTATTATAATTACCATGGGTAAAAAATATCGATTCAAACAATTGATTTCCCGATTAAAAGAAAATAATCAATTTAATGAATCGATTATTTGAAAACCAATTTTTTTTTCACCTTCGTCCTTCTCTACTTCTAGTAGACATCAGAGTTGTAAATACCTAATACTTATAGAAATAATGATGATGATACGATCAGCTCCATAATTATGATTTTATAATAATAACATGTTGCGATTGTAATACGATGATTAAACTTTGGAATGGCTACAAAAATTATTATTTTTCAATAGAAATTCACGGTAATCCTTTTGAAAAAATGAGTACTGCATTACTTATTTCTTCCATTTTTTCCACTATTTCTTGCAATATTAAAGTGAAAAATAGTATTTTTTTCAACTATTCAAATGTTTACACTCTATTTAATAATCACTACATATTATTATTATGAAATCATAATTACAAAACAAATGGTACTGTAAAATATATCTCATGAATTAGTGGGGATTTACAACTCTGACATCAGAAACTTCTATAGAAATGTTAAGGCTACGTATGTAAAAAAAATGCCACGACAGGAGAGCGATAACGATTTAGGGCTTCCGTGTTGTGGCAAAAATCGCGTTAAGCCGCGATCATTACAAGAATGTGCAGATCGGACGGTGAAATCTTTATAGCGCGGGAGAGTCAAGAAGGGCGTGTGTAGGTACTACAGCAACAACAACAACAACAGCAACAACAAGTGGACGTTGCAGGGCATGTACACTCGCTGTAGGTAAATGGGGTAATCATATCCTCTTGGCAGTAATCACCGGTTAAAAATACGAAAAGCGGCACTTTGCCGAGCGTCGCGTCTCAATTTCCATACCGAATAATTTACAACGTCTCTATATAATCCCTGCGTTCGACTCTCTTGCACTTGTAAGATATTACGCCCAAGGCGGGACACGCTTTGCGTGCTTTGAAACCGTGTGTGTACCGCAGAAAGTACCGAGGGAAAATCGTCCCCCGTGCATACATACCGTCGACGCATCGTTTTACCAGCCGCGTTACTCTCGACGAACCGCGTAATAGAGCAATTTTGCAAATTGTCTCGCTCGGCAATTATTCCAGCCCTGGCGTTATAGTAGGAATCTGCAATGAGACCTCGATATGGTAATAGCATCGGTAATTTTTTCTCATGTTTTTTATTTCTCCATCTATCGATATATCGTTTTACTTGGATGCCTCGTCCAATGCACTGTCTATTTGATATTTATAAGTAGCTTTTTGGAACGATGCCATCTAACAGATATACTGAGTGTATTAAAAAAATTGAACACGCGGCGAACGTTACTTTTCAATCTATAAATAAAATGTGACCATCGAACTCACGCTAAACTTGAATACGTATACCTGAAAAATTTTCTTTCCGACTGAACGTTATCCCACGAAGATATAAAATTCTATAACAAGTTGTTACACATGTATTTAGAGAGACGAATCTCAAGTTTCATCGGCATGACGACAGATGTCTCAGCTTTGCGATTTCTCGAGAAAATATGACTCTTGGTGGCGCATACCACGATCGATAAGTTAGGAACCTATCGGTATACCATTCACTCGTTGAATAAAGTAGAGTAGATTAAGGTAGTCCTTGCGCATTAACTTAACCTTTCTGAACTTTAAGACTTAACATTTTTTTATATAATAGTTGAATCCCTTCGAAATGCGACTGCAAAGTTTCAAGCTGTGTTATCGACTAAATTACCGAGAAAATAGATATTTAAAAAAGAATTCTTATGCACGGGCTCTTATGGGAAACTAACCGATTTCGTACTTCGGAACGAAAATTAACATGTAGAAACTGAACTTTTATACAATATCAAATGTGCTATGGATTCCTTAGAGTGTCACGATTCCGTATAAAATATAAAAAAGGGACGTTATCGAAGTATTTCTCCAGTGTCAACCAGCGCCGTTTCAACCTTGGTTTCAGCGACCCGATTTTTCGTGGCGGTTGTAGTCGTGGCGCAAAAATTAGATTTTCTATCTACTTTTTTTTGTTTTGTGTCACAAATTTACCTTTAAAGCGACCAAATTTAGCTCTGACCGCGTGATGATACAATACCACTACGCGTTCAAGCGAGACTCTGATGAGATATTTTAGTTACTACAATTTATGTTTTTTAAGTTTACGAAGCATCTACAAATACGTTTTTATTCTCACTGGGATTAATTGAATGTGTAGATATATAAAAATGTTAGCATTTACAGAATTTTCGGAACAGTGCGTCAATTGACTAGTATGGGTCGCAAGGACTACCTTAATTGGATATCGTTTATATTTTCTACTTCGGTATAACTGAATTACCTTTTGACTCATTATTGAAAAAAATTCTCAAATTGACGGAAAATACTTTTTTTCTCTCACATTTGTAACAATTCTAATGCAGACATCTTAAAATATAATATAGATCGGTGATCCGAGATCACCGATAAATGACTAATAAATGAAGTCATTTTGTTCGATTAATGTACTGAATTGTAACCGATTTTCGAGGAGGTCAACTACCACTGATTTGTAAGTAATTTTAAAGTGATTTTTCAGTTATTTACCGAAAATTTATTCGAACGATACCTGAAATTGACTTGAAACTAACCCTGTAGATGAGTGTACCAATTGTCATTCCTGGGTCCGATCTCATTTAGATGGCCGAAAAAATTACTCGTAAGCTACCAAAGAAACAACTAAAAATTTGGTCATTATCTGGTTACAAAAATGAACATTAAGACTTGTCATATTTAAGTAACCCTGAAGTCACTATCCACTCAATTGACTGGGCAATAATGAAATGTTGACTCCTAAATGACTGCGACCAGTCAGTGACTCGTGATTAACTTCAAAATGACTGTGCAGAAATCGTTTTGGATCCGTCAGGGCGGTTTGATAATTTTTAAAACCACAACACAAAAACTGAAGAATAATATAGCGGTTCTTTTGAGACTCAACCATAGGAAAAAGTGCCATATGTATTTGTCCCGCTTGCTGCGAGTCAACGATGTTTCTACACTAAGAGAAATTAAGATGGTACTGGTAACTAATCAGTGATAATTATATTTTATTAGTCCAGGTGACTATTTTCGTAGTTACATTAACTACGTTACTATTAATGTAACTAGGAAAATAGTCACCTGGACTAATAAAATATAATTATCACTGAATAGTTATCAGGACCATCTCAATTTCTCTCAGTGTATCCGTCATATTTTTAAGGTTGATTGAGCTGCTAATATCTACCTGCCAATCTCATCTCGGTGATTCAATTAATCAAAAATCATCGGTGGAAATAAATAATTTAGCGACGCCTACTATGCACAAAGTGGTATAATATACTAATATCAAGTTGCAGTCGTCAGTGCGCACTACCGATGTGAGTACTTGATGTCCCGAAGCGAGCAAATAGTACACCTCGTAACTCATAGCAGGTCTACATTGCATAGCCCTGGAAGATGAACGCCACCCCCGCAGGCACACATGTGTATTCGCCTACATCCCTCATCTTCTTCTCTGCTGTATAGCTTCGTGGTATCGGACAAAACAATAAGAATTAAAAGAGGTTAAGTTGGTGGGTAAACGGAACGTTCCAAAGGTCTATCGCTGAGATATAACCGCATCGAATTGAATCGACGTGCACTCTTGGTGCACCACGCATGAGTAAGGACATGCTATGAGCACGTAGAGGAGAGTGAGGCAAAATGACACACCAGTAGAGATGTGAAAATATCGATATTTTGATTTTCGGTAAAATGACCGCAAAAATATGGTACTTTTACTGTATTTTACCGTCATTTTTTTTTCTACAAACTTTGTGTTGTGAAAATACGATCACGAAAATTGCTCGTAAATTTGAGCGATCACGAAAATTGCTCGTAAATTTGACCGGTCACGAAAATTGCTCGTAAATTTGACCGGTCACGAAAATTGCTCGTAAATTTGACTGGTCACAAATTTTGTTGGTAAATTTACCGTAAAAAATGGTATAATTCGTCTATATAGCTGTGAAATTACCGGTAACATATTTTTTGGTAATATTACCGTAACATTGTTTCGTAAATTGACCGCATCTTGACGAGATTTTAAATCACGATGACACCATAAGATTTTATTACCAATGTGGTAATTTTTTAAGCGGTCACGTATCGTTTTTTGACGGTAAGATGACGGTAAAATTACCGGCCATATTTACCGCTCATATCTTTACACAGCAACACAAACGAGACGAGGCATTACCACAATCAGGATAAAATGTGACACATGAAAACAAAAAATTCGTAAATTGACACGCGACATTCCGCAGTCTTATTAATTTACATAAATATTTTTCAAATTAAAAAACCGCCAAGTTTTTTTCACGTTTTGACTCGACTCAATGCGCGCGACGGAAAATAAAATAGTACTTCGATATACAGCATGAGAGTTCTTAATTCACACAAATGATCTTCATATCATAACGAACAATATTAAAAATGATAAAGCCCCGAATTTATTGAAAAAAAGTCAAACTCATTTGCGAATGCGGAAGAGGATAACCCGCGTAAAAATAATTATGTCAAATTGAGATCACAAATCGACATATGGCAAAAAGTGTCATTTTTGAGATACGTTAAGACGAAATATCTTAGAAAATTTCAAAGTGGTTTTGAGAATTATTTGTTTATTTGAGATCAAATTGTAATTTGATATCAGTAAACGTAATATGTACAATTGAATTACCGCACAATAATTGCGCTAAACTTAGTAAAAAAAAAAACTTGGTATGATATCAATCTCAAAATCGCTTTGAACTTTTCCAAGATTTTTGGTCTTAACGTATATATAAATTACCAAAATACAATAATAAATTTTTTGGTAATATACATTACCAAAAATCGTAGAGTTCATATTTTTTCTCTAATTTTTCCATTTATTTTATTTATTTTTAAAAAGCCAAATAAAAATAGATGGAATCGTCGGCCCACTTCGGCTTGATAACCAAAAATGTTTATTTTCGAAAAAAGGTATTTTACAATTTTATCCGATTTTTAAAACCTGTCTTTTAATAATTTGTTTACACAAATTGTAGATAATTCAAAATGTAAAAAAAAACAATGAAAAAAGTTGATTTGTGCTTTTTGGAGTTCTGTCAATTATATAAAAAATTGTTACTTGGGTGCCATTTTGCCCCGCTCTGCCCTTTGCATTGCACCATACAGGCAAATAAGAAGACGCTTAGTGGGGGGGATCGAGTGGTCGAGGACGACTATTTGCTATCCGCTCGTACTTATATCGTCGTACTGGGAGGCAGACAAGCGCCTCATATCGCTGCTAGTACCAGCTGTTCTTATATGTTCATGGGACTCGCGGATGGGTTTATAAATCATGGACAAGGTTCTCGCGCGGTATCACGCCTCACTTTCAAAACCCCGTGGACGAGGGTGTAGTGTATGAACGCCCTCGACGGAAATATTCGTAATTGTATGTACGCGATCATGAGTATGCAAGCAGAGTTGTAATAGTATATTTCCACCCCAGGGAGAGGCATTTTTTTTAGCTCGTGTGGGTTTGTAATACGAGTACTACACCGAGAGAAAAGATTTCATGGACGCCAAAGAAATGGATGGATTGATTTTTTTTTCATTGATTTTAATGAAATAGTGCATTTAAATTTCAAAGATGACATTTCATTGCCTGTAAATAAAGATTTACTTAGTGAGCATATAATAAAGAAACAGTTTCATTGTTTTAAAGAGACGTTTTCATTGGTTCAAAGAAACGTTTTCAGTGATCTCTCTCACTCACCTAACCTCACTTTTTTGTTTTTCGATTCTCCCGAACGAACGGCTTCGAGTTTCGAGGAGCCAGAAGCTTAGTCTTTTTCTGCCGTACTTCCTTACATACTCACCAAATTTGAGCTTTATCTGCCGCGTACTTCAGGAAAAAATAGCTTTCGAAATTTTGAGGTGGTAAGAAGAAGGTTTCATTGAATCAGAGACGATATCTTTGAAATCAATGAAAAAGGTTCATTGGTTTAAAGAAATGTTTCTTCGAATCAATGTCACTACTTTTCATTGAGTTTGAGATCATTCAAAGAAAAGATAGTATTGAAATTCAAGTGTTTCATTTCATTGGCAAAGATTTTCGTGAATCAATGAAACTTTTTCTCTCGGTGTACAATCACACGAGCTAAAAAAAAGTTTTTTATTTTTTATTCCGGTTTTGTCAAACCGGATTTTTCAGTACGTCGGAAAAGTCCACTTTTCTGGACGGAGGACTGAAAATCTCTAATTCTTTTATAAATATAGTGGATGATACAATTGACTTTGTGATTATGTTTCTATAACATCAATATGCAGCAATTATAATATGATATGTAAATATTTGAATAACTGCAAAAAATATTAATTTTCAATGAAATTTAATGGTAATCTTTTTAAAAGAATTTAGAAATACAGTTAATGCATTGCAAAAATAATGGAGGCCTGTGCTCTTCCATTTTTGTTCGAATTTCTCCCAATAACTGATTGAAAATAAGGTTTTTTTTTGCAGCTATTCAAAAGTTCACATATAATTTCATAATCGCTACAGATTAATATCTCGAAATCATTACTGCAAAAAGAACAGTACCTTAAACTTTAATTCTTAAAGTAATGGGGGTTAACAAAATTGTATGCAAGGTCGTATGTTAAATTTGTAGGCATTTGCAGATGAAGCGAAAAGTTTAGAAATATTATATATTGATATAATTACCAACAATATTTCTATAATACTCGAGGACTAATGCCATCAGTTTGTAGGGCATTTTTGTAGAAATTTCAGTGGAGAATCTTCCAAGAATGCCACTTTTTTCATGATTAATATATTCACGAATTTCTAATTATTTATAGAAAATTGTTTGTCGTTGTTGTTTTAATACCGACGAAGGGATGTCCGCGTGATTCGAATTTGCATCCTTGTTGTGATTAAGAGACATTAATGTATTTTTTCATGTCGTTAGCGGGAGAGCAATAAGAGTGGGAATAGAGTGAAGAAAGCGTTGATCGTTCCAGTGTCGGAGGTAGAGAAAGGGATGCGGCCTGCGGTGGCGTGAGTCCCCGTCGTTATTCTTCCGCATCGACAATTAACCGGCGGACGGAGTCCGCATGCAATCGCCGGCTATTAATTACAATCAACGCTATCTCGCACTGGTCCCGCTCGACTCCCGCTTGTACTCTTGGCCATCACCGCGAACGCCACCGCAGTCCAATCCAACTGCAGCACGAGACAAGAGATACGACGTTTAATCTCGCATCGGGGATGCAAAGTTTGGTGCCGAATTTCTCTCAGTGCACAGACACCCCCATTCTTTCCTCAAACTTTTATCATTTCTCTTGATAATTATAAGTAGCTCTACCATCATAGCCCAAATTTTTGTTGCTCCACCTTGAAAAAAGTAGAAAATTAGAACTTTGCACATTGCTTCCTCATTAATTTCCATTTTTCACAAAACTACGGCTATGAGTAAGCTTATTGGCAATACGCAGACTCTACAGAATCCAATTCTACACATCACCAACTTTACACAATATCAACTATACACATGCACTAATTGTACACAGCCATATCTCTATACAAGCACCAATTCAACAAAAAAGCATTTAGCAAAACTCTCCAAGGCAAAACTCGTCGCGGCAAAACTCTACACAGGCAAAATTCTACACAGGCAAGACTCTCCACGGCAAAACTCTACCCGGCAAAACTCTACACAGGCAAAACGTTCAACGGCAAAACTCTACACGGAAAAAAATGTTTGGTTGTGGCAACTACGTTTTCGATTTGCTGTACAGAATGTCTAAAAAAATAGTTGCCTCAACCATATCGAATAGTAATCTCAACTATTCACGATTAGTTCTCGATTGAATTAGTTAGGTTAACTAATCCAATCGTTGGGACTACCACTCGAATAGTTGGGACTACCATTCGGATCGTCGGTATTATCATTCGGATCGTCGGTATTATCATTCGAATCGTCGGTATTACCATTCGAATCGTTGGTATTACCATTTGAGTTGCTAGGGAAATAGAATAATCGATTGGTGTCAACTCATTTCTTGGTTATGGCAACTAATCTTTTTTTTCCGTGTACACAGGCAAAACTCTCCACGCTAAAAGTCACCACGACAAAACTTTCCTCTGCAAAATTCAACACGTCAATATTGTCCCGAGATATATTCAACGCATGCCCAATTCGTCATGACAAAATTGTGCACACGATTGTCTCTTGACGCAAAAACTGTACAAAGCGTTAACGCCGAGATTCGAGATTTACACCGATTCTACACTTAACTCGATTCACCAAAGTTCCAATTCTACACAAATTCAACTCTACACATTCACCAACTCATACCCAATACCATATGCGGGTAAGGTATAGAAACGCATATCATAATGACCGACTAAATCATAGAAGTGGATACACTGTGCAAATTAACAATCGGCAAAACTTTGTAAAAACAATAAAAAATCTTGCGCTATCCAAACCGTTTTACCGATCATCGCCAAATTTGGCAAGTAACAGCGCTGGATGTTATTTCCCGGCTGTAGAAAATTTCAGTTGATTTGGTGATATTTGACGTGAATTGGAGCAAAAAGTAAATTAAAAAAATAATTCAAAATCCCGTAAAAACCGAACTTTTTTAATAGATTTATCCCAAATTCAATACCGATTCTCCTTTAACATACCTTTATTTATAAAAAATTATTTAACTCTATAGCTTAAGATTTGCGGAAACTGGAGCGCGCGCAGACATTTTACGAAAATTGCAAAGTTAAATAAAATTTAAACATATTTATGAACTTTTTTGAAAATTATCACAACCAAAGCGATATGCCTGCTTCATATGTGTGCTAAATTCCAGCCCGATTGGTAAAGCCGGTCTTGAGATATGTAATTTTGAATTTTGAATGGCGGTCACAAATTCACGCACATATATCCGTCCATTTTGTCTAAACCACTTTTCTCAACGTTTCGGACCATTTTGACTGTCCTGACATGAAAATTTCGGCATGTGTTTTAGACCAAAAGAAAGGAATTCAACATTACTTAAAAATATTTTTTTAGTTTTTCCAATATATATTTACAAAAATCAAATCTACAAATTAAGCTAACAATCGAATAACTACGTATATATATACAAATCTTCTGGTCTGATCGGACCAATTTTTCGTGATAGTAATTCACTCTTGTGACTGAGAACTGATTCTTTCAATTAAATTGCACCATTTCTTAGTCTCTTTCGAAAGCTCACGACTATCGAAATCTTGAGAATTAACCGGACGACTAACAAGAATAACAGTGCGTCTCCAAAACGTTTCGATCCATAAAATCTTGCCGGCAATATTAATCGCCTTGTCGAGATTAACGCTGGAATCGGTGATCCACGATTTATTTCTTCGTTGAAACTCATCAACAAGCGTATTTTTCATGACCGTTGTGCCAAACGATCTCTCAATCTGTCTTCTCAGAAAGTGTGTCGTCAAAAGGACAACAAGACCAAAAGCAATCATAGTATGAAGCTTAGTCCTCATGCATGTGTAACGAAAAGCTTGACTGAGTGTCAGACCGGTGTAAAATATAGTCGTGTAAATTCCCCATGCAGCGATTTCCTGATCGCCGATGAGTTGCTGCGTCAGAAGTGCCACAAAAAGCCCATAAATTGACGTCCAATAATGAAGTATGTAAAAAACATAGGAAATTGAGATAAAATTCTTTGTTTCCGGACGATCATAAAGCCACAAAACTGTGAAAGTCGCGATGATCGTCATCAGAGCTAATTGAATCGATCTGATCATTCCAAGTACATCAACAATTATCTCGGCTGATAAAATGGCATGCATCCCAATTAGTAGCACAACTATCATGAGCATATAATCGTGATTCCTTGCGAGAGAACAAGTGCCATAAGCTTCAAGATATTCTTGTTCCATAGTCGTCATAAATGGATGATACAAACTGATGCCCACAAGATACGACATCCGAGGTCGACAAAGCTGAAGAAACACGTCGATGGCTTTGCAAGCTTTTGGCTGCTTAACAAAATCTGTTTTAGACAGTGCGTCCAACCGATCAAGAAAAACTGTAATGCCGATTGCCATTGACGCGGCCAAAATCGCAAACGACATGGACATTATCAAGCTGTTGTCCAGATTCTTGGATTTTACGTCGTAGATGTAATTCCCGATCAACTTGCTTCTTTGTTCGCAATAATCGGCACCACAAGTACGGTTTCCCAGAATTTGTTCAACGTCTGCTTGTACGTATTTGATTGTAGCGATCAAAATGTGTCTCAGTCGATAAAGAAGATTATGAAGAGCAAAGACACGAAGAATCGTTGTTCGAAGTTGGATGCCACTGATTTGCGACCAGATTTTTGCGATTCGAACCATGTAGAGTGGCAGGACGACTCTTAACACGGATTCCGGAAAAGTGCATAGAAATACTTGAATAATGATTACAAAGGGAAAGGGTCGATAGGTTGTGAGAATGATAAATGTCATTCCTAGGACCGACAGTCGAAAGGAACTTCTAATTGTGTAGGTTCGCAGGATTCTAGGTACGAATAAGGGCGTTACCAATATAAGAAGAAAACTTGAGAGAATATAGCTGATCAAAACAAGGCTTGAATCCGTCCAGTTGCTGACAATTGTGTCCCTCAAGAGATACGTCGCTACTTTTATTGTACTTATGGCGAGACCATTCTTCAACAGACCACGTTTTTGTTGTTCTATCAATTTAGTTACATGAAAATGATCGTCTTTCTTGATATCCTCTTTCACGATGGAACTTCGCGTTGAGGTTCGACTCTCCAGTCCTGATCTCAGAATTGTCGTGTATTTTTCGTATTTACAAGTCAAATTCGTTTCTGCTGGTACAGATTCGGATAACGCCGTTTTTTTCGTCTTTCCCATTTTCAACCTCCGTTGATACGTTTGGGATTTATCAAGTTTTAGAGTTCACCATTGAGGTTATGGTGTAATAGTGATGCATCAACTGATGTTGGCCATGAAAGTGGCAATATCAAAGTGATTATATGTCGTGTTGTCTGCGATAAATAATACGTTTCAGGGATCATAAATAACGTACTGTGTTTTGTTAGCTGGTGCGAAAAATTTAAACAAAATACATCAGCCACTTGATTTGATTGTGCTGGCAGGAAATTGACACACCTGTCAAGGCTTATTTTGTTTGCTCGCTTGTTTTCGAGTTTTAATATAATTGTAAAGATGCCAATATTCCGAAGCTGGTGGTTTTATAATGGTAATAAAAAAAATCCAGTTCATTGAAGTTAACGACCATCAATGATGATAATTTGTGTAACAAGTTTTATGAGAGAAATGAAAAAGTCAAACACAAACGTTCGCATACGCAGGACTTCCCTGTTTGATGAATGGTCCGTAATTTTTTGTTGTTATCAAATATGCTTATCGCACGGCTGTGCAATCATTGAATATCATATAGTACCATTGCTGAATGAAAAATAATGTTGACATCTGTATAAACAACTTGGCTACCGTATAAAAAGGTATTAGATCGATTTCCTAAGCACATTTCGTTAAGTCTGTGTTGACGAGTACGTGCGACATTCTTAAACGTTTTGCAACTCGGGAAAATGGCATTCAAACATATACTAATTACCGCGGCCATTTTGGCGATCAGCTTCTCGTTTGTTCGAGCTCACGGAAGAGTCACCGATCCTCCTCATCGTGGTTGGGCTTGGCGCAAGGGATTCGGCACACCCCAAGACTTCACTGACAATCAAAACTTTTGCGGTGGAGTTGGTGTACGTTTACAATAATTTATAGCACACTATTCATTAAATTCGCAATATTGTAAAGCATATCCAGTAAAACCGGTTTGATGGGTTTATTTGAATCAAATACGGGATCTGTTTGAAATTAATAAAATTTTGTTTCGAACAAATAAAACTAACTTAAAATCAATACGATTTATTTGAATGAAATTCTATTGATGAAAATAAAATCCTATCATGCTGGAATTGTAAAAAGAAATTTATTAAAAATGGCTGGCCTAATAGGATTTTATTTCGACCAAATAGAATTTATTGCATACAAATAAAATTTCAGAATCAAACAAACCCATGAGAGCGATTTCTATGGGTGTATTTTTCTTATCGCTTCAATTTAAATCATACTTGATTTTGCTATTTTTATTATAGGTGCAATACGGTGAAAATGATGGAAAGTGTGGAGCTTGCGGTGATGACTTCAAGATTGCACCTCCTAGACCTAACGAGAATGGTGGATTTTATGGTGTCGGCACCATCGTTAAGACGTAAGTATTAACATTAAAATTGCAATGATAATCACTGTAATACTCAGATGAATATATTGTTTAAACATATTTGTCGTATTTACAGTTACAAGGCTGGATCTGAAATTGAGGTAACTGTCCAATTGACGGCAAGTCACATGGGATACTTCGAATTTGCGCTTTGCCCACTCAAGAGTGAAAAGGATGTGGAAACGGAAGAATGCTTCGATGCTCACAAACTCGAACTTGTTTCCGGTGGTACCAAATTCACCGGGGTCGACGCACCGAGATATTACAAAGTTAATCTCCGACTACCCAAGGATTTCACTTGCGAGCACTGCACATTCAGATGGCACTATCGTACCGGAAACAGCTGGGGTAATTGTGGGGACGGCACTGGAGCTCTCGGCTGTGGCAATCAAGAAATCTTCAGAAGCTGCTCTGACATCAAGATTGTTTAATTCCTCCCATCGGCATTTCCTGTAAATCCACTGATTATCATTTGTTAATAAAACTTTGATCAATATTCAATTAATCTTTTCTTCAATCAATTTCAATGCCAAATTCCGATTAATACCCTAATTTAATTAAGCATTAAAAGTAAGAGGAATTGTATGTTTTATTCCCGACTGCCCGCACGGAGAGAAGAGTCTGATAATCATTACACTCAGAAAAAAGTTTGGTTAGAATTATCAAAAAATTGGTTAACAATGTTATCAAGAAAACTTGGTGGGCACAACCAAGTTATTGACTAACATAACCAAGTTATTAGCTAACATAACCAAGAATTTGGTAAGACAACCAAGTATTTAGTACGCCTAATCAATAACTTGGTTGCGCCTACTAAATTTTTCTTGGTAAAATTGTTAACCAAAATCTTAGTAAGCCCAACCAAGCGTTTTTCACCGTGTACCCGATTTAGTATAGTAAACTCGGTTTATTCAGCGCTTCTGGCGTCCATTTCTATATTTTCCTAGAGAGTACTGTATCGTGTTTTACTGTGTGCTGCACGCCGTACAAGAATCGTTACTATGTTTCGGTTTTAAAAAACGTACTGTAAATAATCCACAGTTTGTAAGGATGTATACGCAAAAGTCTCTCGAAGACATCTTAAAGCTTGAAAATGGTCGTGACTTCCAACAGAGCCGGTGTAGAAAAATAGTTGGGGCTCTGACTTGGCCCTTTCTAGTTTGCCCCAGTTCTATTAGGGGCACTACTAGGCTAGTCACGCTTGAAGTACGGGGCCTTTAGAGGCTCAATATGGGCGACCCTACTGAAGGTTCCACATTTATTTATTTATTTATTTTATTTATTTTCTTTGCAAACGGGGCAAGCCCCTTGATAACTATGGCGCGATGGATATTAAGGACCTACAGTTTTAGGTGGGTTCCGAACCACCGGGGATTACAGAAAAAAGCACATAGAAAAATTCCATTCGTGCCCGGCCGGGAATCGAACCCGGGCCCCCTGCTTGAGAGGCCGCGTCTCTATCCACTGCGCCACTGCCTTCCCCAGTGCCTGATTAGGCCCCGAAGTTTGTCGTGGCCGCCTCTGTTGAGCCTAGTAGGGTTCTAGAGTAGATTCCCTATTGTGGATGCCACGTTTATACCTAAAAAGGCCCCTTATTTAATCGCGGCTGCCCGAACTAATTTCTGCACGGGAGTGATTACCATTCGCAATATACGAAGAAATTCATCTCTCAATTTATTAATAGAATCTATAGTTACGGGATCGGTTCCGAAAGAAATACGAACATTCCATATATACAAAATAGCTAATTCTGATATCCTCAACGTTTTAGCCATTAAGACCGTGCGTCTGGGATTCATTCCCCAACTACAGGCTATAGTTCTAAACAGTCTATTAGCTATACACGAAAGATGTGCGGTGACCGCTATACGTTTGGCGGTGGCTGAGTTTGTTTACATTGTCAGCGGCGTTAGGCACCCATTGGTCTCGGTAGTATAGTGCAACTAACAAGGAATTGTGAAAACGAAAAAGCAAGTGCGCGTCTTTTTTAAAGATATGTATTCTTCGTCTATACTATACGCCTCAGGCATATCTCGATACGCTAGCGCCCGAGCGGCCGCTGAGTGCGTAACAAGATAATCAGCTGTTCTTAGTTCGGCGCACATTGGTCCGATTTTCCAAGCTCCAAGGAAATATGGCGGACATGGCGGAGCTTGGAAAATCGGACCAATGTGCGCCGAACTAAGAACAGCTGATCATCCTGTTTTGCACTTAGCGGCCGCTCGAGCGCTAGCGTCGGAGATACGCCTGAGGCCTATAAGAAAATCGTAACATGTCGTCGTCGTTATAAATCGGTGCGTAACCTGCACTATTTGCAACGTGACATAAAGGCGATCATGTAACATACATATATAAAAAAAAATTTCCGTCCGATTATTGGAACATACTCGAATTGCAAAACAATCCGGAACATTGAAGTTTAAAGGTGGCTGGAATTACATAAAATCCCTCTTTATAATCGTTCAAATTGCCTGGAAGATTTCTTCAAACTCTAGTTTCTATTTATAACATTACTATTTATAACAAACGTCAAAATAATTTGAGTGCTCACATTGTCACCACATTTAACATACGCTTCCGCTGTGTAAATACTAAACTCATTGTTAATATAATTTTCACGTGTTACGTTTAATCCAAACGAATGAAGCGAGAGAGAAATTCCGAATTATCGGCTGTACAAATCATTCTGTTTTATAATATAATGGAAATTAGCCCTATTATACTTACAATCGGTGAATATGATTTGAATAAATTCAACACGTGCTTTAAGTTGACACGACTACTGTTGAGCCGCTGTATCTATGATTATTGAGATGTATGACATTTAAACACCTGACGGAAATTAATCTCTCAAAATGACAGGCCTGTATGTTAAAAAAAATAATAATAACTTTTTATTGCTGTTACTTTTTTTTGCTTCCTCATAAAGGAAGCTTTGATCTCGTAAAAAAAAAAAGAATTTTTGAGATTTTCATATCAGGACACTCAGAATGGTCCAAAACGTCGAGAAAAGTGGTTTAGAAAAAATGTCCGGATGGATGTAGTAGAAGGTAGAAGTACCGGTTGTGGCCACCCCCACACTTAAATACGTTTTTCGTGGCTATTTTAATTCTGTACCTGTATTTAATCATAATTTTTCATAACGTTGTGTATTTTGGAAACATTTATCGTCATTTTGACGTCCGTTCGTCTCTATTACAAAAAGTATTGTGTCAGTAATTAAAGTATCATCAGCTGATTCATCAAATTGTCATCTCCTTACGGAATTCGACAAGATTTTGACGAAAGCTCTAGATACATATTCGGATTATATAGTTGGCGAATTGCATGCAGCTTTGCACATATCAATCTTAAGAGTCATCACTGCAAATGTTGATGTACTAAGAGTTTGAAATAAAGCTATACATTTATAAAAAATACGACGGCCACAACTGGTACATGGTATAAGCATGTTGCCCCGGATATGGCCATGATAATATAATCATTAATTTTTCGTTAATTATTACACAATCCATAAATTCGTAAAGAAGAAACAAAAAAACGAAAAAAACGCTAAGAAAAATATATCCTTAGAAATGTATAGTAAAAAAGAAGGTAAAGCGGTGGAACACCTTTCATGTTGAAGATTCCCATCATTATGCAATGCGAAAATCTACTTTCGGAAAGTGCTGTGCTTTAAAAACATTTTCGTGTAGAGGAATCGGATGCTTTCATAAGAATACGATTTTGATTTATTAAACACACCTTAAAAAATGTTTGAAGTGCAATGAATATTGAGTTATCCTAATTTTAAGCATGGCCAAAACCGGTGCATAGGTGGCCAGAACTGGTGAAATGGCTATGCTCCTACTTTTTTCTATTTTCCAGTGTTTTCTCGATACATATGAAGATTTTAATGCTAGAAATCTGAAATTATATTCTTCTCAGATATGAAAAGTATAGGCCCAAAACAGTTTTATGATATTTGGTCCCTATCACAAGTACTTGAAAATGGGAAAATTCTTAAAGTGGTCACAACCGGTACTTCTACCCTATATATATGTGTGTGTGTGTGTGTGTGTGTGTGTGTGTGTGACACGCTTGCAAAATTCAAACCGCTGTATCTCGAAAACGACTTTAACAATCAAGCTGAAATTTGGCACGCTGGTAGAGAAGCAACACCCCTTCCTATGTATACATTTTCGAAAAAATTCAAAGAAAAATTCAGATTTTATAAGCCTTTCAATTTTTCGAAAAATGTCTATATGTTCTCTAGTTTCCTCAATTTTTCAACTAATGAGCTAAATAGTTCTGGACAAATAGAGAAATGAAAAATGAAGGTCGGTATTGAATTTGAGCGAAAACCATAAAGCGTTTTAGATTTTATAAAATTTTGAATTTTCGAAAAAATTTTGTTTTCGTTATTATTCAAGTTAAGTTCGACCAAACCTGCTCAAATCTTTTGCAAGGTAAAATTAACATCCAGTTGTAGTAGATATCGAATTTGGTGAAGATTGGTAAAGTGGTTCAGATTTTATAAGACATTGAATTTTTCAAAAAATCTCTGTATGTTCTCTAGCTGCCACAATTTTTTAGATAATGAGTTTAAACAGTTTTTGATGAATAAAGCAATGAAAAATGACGATCGGTATTGAATTTAAGAGAAATACACAAAGCGGTGTAGATTTTATAGAATTTTGAATTTATAAAAATTTTTGTTCTCGTACTTCTTTAATTTGTATTTAAAATAAGGATGCAAAGTAGAACTTTTCACATTCCTTCGTCAATAATTTTTATCTTTCGCAAAGCTTCCTCTATGAGGAAGCCAAAAATAAAATAAAGAAACTTCCTCATAGAGGCGGCGTTGCGAAAGATGAAAATTAATGAGGAAGCAATGTGCAAAGTTCCACTTTGCATCCTTATTTTAAATTAAATAAAAATAAATATTTGAAATTGTCGTCACCTTTGATTCAGTTGATCCGGATAATCGAGGATAAGGGAAATGAGAGGCAGCCGAAAAAATAAAAATGAAACTGCATAGTAGTTAAGATTAAATACAATACATAAAGAAGAGTTTAAACGAAAGAAAAATAAAAATGAACACAAATGCACCGAAGAGAAAGCGAATGCACGAATAAAAAATAGAACAAGAAATGGATTGTTAGTGAGCGAAAAAGAAACCGTGCACGAAAGGCAGGTCGTCGCGTTGATTAGCGGATATCTTAATTACCGATTGGCCGCGCGGCCTAATTAAATCGTAACTCAATCAGACTCACCCTCTTTCTCTTTATCTTTTTCTCTCTCTTTGGAAGAGAGACGGCGCTACAGGTCTGGTTGCTGCTTCTGATCTTTCTCCTAGAGTTGCTGATGCTGCGCTACTTGACGCAGGAATTACTTGATACTGCACTGTTAAAAATATTTAAGGTAAAATTCAGGGTTCGGAACGTTACTTATTAAAAGTAATTCATTACCGTTACCGTTACACCATGTGAAAAAGTAACGCGTTACCGTTACCGTTACCGTTACACCTTGTGAAGAAATAACGCGTTACCATTATCGTTACTGAAAATGTAACACTTCCGTTACTTTTCGTTACTTAAAAACATATTAATCATATAACAAATTTAGACGCATATTATTATTAACGTGTAAAATGAAGATCAATAACGAAAAAACGAATAATTCAGAGAAAGCGTTTATTAACGTTGAGCAAGTAGCTTACGTTCATTTTCGTTGGTATCTCGCCTCTTAGAGGGAATTCGAACAGCTACTTGTTAACAAACATTTTATATCTCAAAAAGTAACGAAAAAGTAACGGCAATTTCGTTACTTGTTACAAAAAATTTGTAACGAGCGTTATCTTAGAATTACACGAATAAAAATGTAACGACGTTACCGACCGTGACCACCAAAAAGTAACAAATTCACTAACGACGTTACTAGTAACGCGTTACTTCCGAAGCCTAGTAAAATTACAACACAGTGCAAAAAAGTCTTTTGCAGAAACGGGTAGATAAATTTACTACACGAGTATAATGTAAAATTCATGTACATTTTTGCTAAGTTCGTTACAAAATTCGTATTAATTGATGTACAGTTTCCTAATTTTTTTACAAAAGTCGTCTTTTTTATATAAGTTAAATTGAACTTTACCACACGTATATTGAATTTTCATTTTTTTTCGTATATTAATTTGAATTTCCTACACGGGTCCAGTAAAAATATAATACATTAAATTATGATACAGTAAACCTGTAAAAAAAAAGCTAATATTTTTTAAAATTTGATTGCGAATCGAGATTCTTGAAATTTAATGCAAAAGAAAAGTTTTCGCCAAAGGCGATGACTGTCAACAAATATTTAGCACTGCCTCTTGACGCTTGAAATGTTTTATAAAAATAAAAAAATGCCATAAATCGCCATTTTCAAAACGGTCGTTGCGACAAACCCCATACTATGTTTGTTATTCAATAAGAAATGAAAGTTTTTGTGAACCCCCAAGACGATGCGATATTTTAGTACTGCTTTATCGTAATCAATATATTGCAAATTTGCAATATATTTGCGCTCTAAAATTCCAAAATTTACATATGTTCAGAATTAAATTTGCAATATATTTATTACGATAAATCAGTACTAAAAAAAAATCACATCGTTTTGGGGATTCACAAAAACTTTAATTTGCTATTCAACAACGAACCCAAAAACTTTTCTTTCGCATCAAATTTCAAGAATCTCGATGAGCAACGTAATAAAAATATCCTGTTTTTATCATATCTACTATACAGTATATGAATTTTCCAAATATTTTTGACAGTGTGCACTTTAAAAGATGCTCTTTTTTTGAACGCAAATATATTGCAAATTTGCAATATATTTGTGCTCTAAAATTCCAAAACTTACATATTTCCAGAATTAAATTTGCAATATATTTATTACGATAAAACAGTACTAAAAAAATCACATCATTTTGGGGATTCACAAAAACTTTAATTTGCTATTCAACAACGAACACAAAAGCTTTTCTTTTGCATCAAATTTCAAGAATCTCGATGAGCAACGTAATAAAAATACATTAGCCTGTTTTTAACAGGTCTACTATACAGTATATGAATTTTCCAAATATTTTTGACAGTTTGCACTTTAAAAGATGCTCTTTTTTCGAGCGCAAATATATTACAAATTTGCAATATATTTATGCTCCAAAATTCCAAAATTTACATATTTTCAGAATTTAATTTGCAATATATTTATTACGATAAAACAGTACTAAAAAAAATTACATCGTTTTGGGGATTTACAAAAACTAAAACAAAATATTGCAAATTTGCAATATATTTGCGCTCTAAAATTAAAAAATTTACATATTTTTAGAATTAAATTTGCAATATATTTATTACAATAAAACAGTACTAAAAAAAATCACATCGTTTTGGGGATCCCCAAAAACTTTAATTTGCTATTCAACAACGAACACAAAAACTTTTCTTTTGCATCAAATTTCAAGAATCTCGATGAGCAACGTAATAAAAATATATTAGAAGGTTTTTAACAGGTCTACTATACAGTATATGAATTTTCCAAATATTTTTGACAGTGTGCACTTTAAAAGATGCTCTTTTTTCGAGCGCAAATATATTGCAAATTTGCAATATATTTGCACTCCAAAATTCCAAAATTTACAGTATATGAATTTTCCAAATATTTTTGACAAATATTTTAAAAGATGCTCTTTTTTCGAGCGCAAATATATTGCAAATTTGCAATATATTTGCGCTGTAAAATTCCAAAATTTACATATTTTCAGAATTAAATTTGCAATATATTTATTACGATAAAACAGTACTAAAAAAAAATCACATCATTTTGAAGATTCACAAAAACTTTAATTTGCTATTCAACACCGAATACAAAAACTTTTCTTTTGCATCAAATTTCAAGAATTCGAGATTCTTGAAATTTTGATCAACATAATAAAAATACATTATCCTGTTTTTAACAGGTCTACTATACAGTATATGAATTTTCCAAATATTTTTGACAGTGTGCACTTTAAAAAATGCTCTTTTTTCCAAATCCCGACTGCCCACCGTGCAATAAGCTCAAACAAGAAAAAATAACAAAAATATGGAAGAAGAAAAAAAAGGGAATTGCGAAAAAGTCTCTGGACGTAATGTGCACAAATATCGAGCAATGAAATTCGTATGAGCTCACGTTCCGAAGTTCCGCGTTCCGGCTTTACCTTGGTCCGTCGCTATACAACGCGCAATGTTGGAGAAACGAAATCGCAGAGCGAAAAAGAGTTTGCAATGAGTATATATGTATATATATATATATACATAAACATGCATATATATATACGCTCAGTGCCAAGCCGCCGAGTCCGGGAATTATGTCATTACCCGGGCGCGATCGCTGGAGAACTCACGCGCTTGGTCCTGGTTCATAAATTATGGTCCTTGGGACGCGTCATCGAGATAATACAGAAAAATGGGCCCGGCCTCGGAAGCCGCGCCACGACTCGAACGAGAACGCCACACGAGTCCGAAAACTTGCAACACTCTTGGCTGGCACAACGTCACGGCCTTCAAGATGGGATTCTTCATACAGTTTTGCGATTCACCGACCCACGGCATTTCTTTCTTCAAACTTACCTGCTCTTCTTGTTATTTACACGCTATCTATTTTTTCTTTTTGAAAATAAAAAAAAGAAAGAAATAAAAGAACGAGTGGCCTACGTTCTTCGGACAGACTCTGACTTATTTTTTTTTATCTTTTTTTTTTTATATAACCGCACCAAGATACGAGAAAGTCGCGGAACGAGCTTTTTGAGCGTAGCCAAATCGTTGCGAGATGAAGTCGTACAACCACCCTCGAGGAAAGGCCCACGGGCACATTCGTTAGCTGGGATAATGAATCACCGGACGAAACGCGACGGTTCTGTCGCCTGCGACCAATCGGCCAACAGCTACAATGCCAAAGCGAGCAAAAGCGCAAGCATGAATCGTGCTTACATAACGTGTATGATATACATATCTGTGTTGGGAAGAGCGGGGCATGATGGCGCGGCAGCGCGAACCCGACATGAAAACACAAAAGGATGCAAAGTAGAACCTTGCACATTGCTTACTCATTCTTTTTAGCTTTTTACAAAGCCATCTCTATGAGGAAGTTTCTTTATTTTATTTTTGGCTTCCTCATAGAGGAAGTTTTGTGAAAGATGAAAATTATTGACGAAGTTGATGATTTCTGACGTTTTACGAAATCCAGAGCGACACCAATAAATTTTTCAAAAATTCTAAATCACGTAAAATCCGGACCGCTTTACCGATCATCACCAAATTTGGTAAGTAGCAGGGCTGAATGTTATTTTTCCTGTGTAGAAAATTTCAGTCGATTAGTTGAAATTTTACCTGAATTAGAGCAAAATGAAAATTTTTCGAAAAATTTAAAATCTCATAAAAACCGAACCGCTTTACCGATTTGGCCAAAATTTAATACCAAAGGTCGTATCACTTTGTTCAATTTTAATACGAAGTTTCAGACCGATAGCTAAAATTTCGTTCGAGCTAGAGCATTTACGTACTTTTTTCAAAATTACAAAATTCTTATAAAAATGAAATACGTTAAGCGATTTTTGTAAAATTTATACCAATTGAAGATTAGCCAGTACTGTATATGTTGTTTAAATTTTAGTTGAATCGGTAGAATACTTTATAAGTTACAGTTATATGAATTTTTGACACACATACACACAAAGTTCCTTCTATGAGTAAACGTATTTATTAATTTTGGCTTCCTCACAGAGGAAGCTTTGTAAAAAATGAAAATGAATAAGGAAACAATGTGCAAAGTTCTACTTTGCAATTTTTTTCATTACCTACATAGTTCTTGAAAAATTCAAAATAACGTAAAATCCAAACGGCTCAACCGATCACGACCAAATTTTGTAGGTAACAGCGCTGAATGTTATTTTTCATCTGTAGAAAATTTCAATTGATTTTGTGAGATTTGATGTGAGTTAGAGCAAAACGAATATTTTTTAAAAAATTCAATATCTCATAAAAACCGAACTTTTTTACAGATTCATTCCAAATTCAATACCGATCCTCCTTTAACATAGCTTTATTCATAAAAAATTATTTAGCTCAATAGCTAAAAATTTGCAGATGCTAGAGAGCGTACAGACATTTTTCGATAATTGCAAAGTCAAATAAAATCGGAACATATGCTTGAAATTTTTTGAAAATCGCTATAAAGAAAGTGTGAAAAATAAGCACACTTTTCGTGTGCTGATATCGACGATTACATCGTCGAATATATTTGTGCATCCTGCATCCAATGTAATTCAAAATAAATATAAAATGCGTTAAGTATTCGAAGTAAAAACAATATACATGTATATTCTATCAAATTTAATTTCAAAGACATTGCGGGATTAATATCATGGCTATTAAATCATAACATAATTTTTTTTACGATATCAGCATACGCTGGTGCCATTTTAAGGAGGTTGGAGCGTTCCACATTAGTCAAATCAGTGCTAAATTTTTAAAAGTGTTTCTACAATTTCAGATGGTTTAATAATCCGTTCCAAGGTGTTAATCACATAGTAGCATTAGTTCTTGATATTCAAATCCATTCACAGCTTTGATATGAACAGTAAATCGATCAATATCTCCAAATTTCCGATGTCATGTTTTTTCATCCAGATTTGTAAAAGAGTAAACCGTAATATCAGTTCGATTATGACGAAACACAGCTCATTTTGATCAGTGGAAGATCCTTAATTGATTGACCGTCCGGATTTTCTATAGTATCAGGCGTTCAAAAGTTACAGCCATTTGTATACTTGATGTTAGGTTATGATAGGATAAACAAACGGTTGTATCTTTTGAACTACTAATACGATTTAAAAAAATAGACGGCCAATCGATAGAATATCTTTTAGTAAACAAAATGAGCTATTGGTCGTCATAATTGGACTGATATTACGGTTTACTCTTTTAAAAAACTGGATGAAAAAACATAACATCGGTAATTTGCAGATATTGATCGATTTACTGTTGATATCACATCTGTGAATGTATTTGAATATCAAGAACTAATGCTGCTATGTGATTAACACCTTAGAACAGATTATTAAACCATCTGAAATTGTAGAAACGCTTTTCAAAATTTAGCACTGATTTGACTAGTGTGGAGCACTCCAACCTCCTTAACGACGTGTGTCATTATACCCCGCGTTGTAATTTTTCCCCGCGCTCTCTTATATGTGCGAGCTGAGAGTATAAAAAGGGAAAATTATTGCATTGACCTGCTGGATTCCAGTAGATTACAATGAATGTTGGTTGCCTGAAACATATTATCATCGGATAAAGTGAATGTTTTTGGTCACAATCCATCTGCGAAATATCTCGTTATCATAGAGAGGCATATAACAAATTTTATTGTACACTTCCGTTTAAACGAAACGTATACCGCACCGTTAACTATCATTCTTGATACTCGATTATTGCAAGAGAGAGTTCAAAAAGTAGCCATCACCTGCATGCTGCGCTCATTCGTCAGGATTAAAACGAATTCACGTCGGATTTTGCTGTACGTGAGGTGGAATTTCAATGCGTAGGTGCAGTTAGGTGCACACGAATATTCACAAGATATACGATGCATATAACCATACCGAGTCATGCCTTGCTGTCAAAATAATTTGTATGTAAACCATTTTGTTTTTCTTCTCATTTTTATACTTCCATATAAAAAGATACATGTTAGTTGAGTTACACTACGGAATTCAAAAGAATTTATAAAACAAACTTTACTAAACTTTACAGTAATAACCAATTTTTGTCTTTTTGGTTTATGGTTTTTTTTCTTCTTCATTATCAAACATATTGATTTTCTCTTCTTCATTATCAAATACCATTTCGAGACTGTGATGTCCTGGTCCAAGAAATAAAGTCATTAACGCCACTTCGTTCGTGATGTTATTTGCCGATAAATATACTGGGGAATTAAACGCAACGTAATGGATTTCACCTGCGCTGTTGGTATTTATACTTGAAGAAAAGCGAGCGGAGACTTTATGCAGGTGTTTCACAGTATGGCGTCGATAATCTCCCTGGCACAGATAGTCAGCTCCCAGTTGTAGCAACCCTTTTTTTCTCATCAGTTTAACGCTACCTGGTCATCCACTTAAGCGCGAAGATCGGACCATCCCTCGGGATCCAGTCTGCCACCGATTCTTCGATGCATATCTTATAGTTTTTTAGATGGCTCTTCCATCCGTCCAAGAAATACTACATCAAAGTAACGCTACAATTTTTTATTTATTTTTTTCAAAATTGCTTAACCATATATTATAGTCAAATGCCAAGGATTTGTTCTTTTGTTTTTGACGTGATTTATTTTGTGTTTTGTTTATCAGTTTTTAGTCGATCCAGTTAGGAATGCGATTAACGTTGAGAAATTAACGACTTGCTCGATTTGCACTCGATGGGTTTACGCTCAATTGATCGACTCGGAATTTAATGCCTAGTATCATTAAGGTCGTCTTGCTTGATTATTCTTTCAGGCATATTGCGTTAAGTGTAATTTTTTCACGAGGCTGTGATCGAATGTTCAATCTTGTCTTATTTATTGCCGCGATTAAATGAAGTTATCATTTTTAGCACATTATTGCCGTTTTCCGAATATCGTAAAGATTGTTTAGAAATTGATTGGGCAAAAGTGATTTTGTGCCGTGATTAAATGAAGTCATCATTTTTAGCACATTATTGCCGTTTTCCGAATATCTTAAAGATTGTTTAGAAATTGATTGGGCAAAAGTGATTTTGTCGACGTCTTCAACGCATTCTTGCGCACAAAATTAATATTGTCATTACTTGGATGTCTAAACGAGTGGCACGTTATATTTTTCCTTGTAGTTGTCGAGTGCCGAGAAACAGTCTGGCAGCGTTGGCATCGCAAAGTTATACACCACGCGATAACTCATTCCTGAGTAATTACGCCGCTGGTCCAGGGCGGTTCATATGCCCGGGGGTATTTCGGCGCCTTCGATGTTTTGCAAGTGCAAAGCAGAAGAAGTGGAAAGGACTTGGAGAAGGGCCTGTACAAATTCCCAACAGCACCATCGCCACCACCGCCGTCATCAACATTTTTTCGATAGTTGCGTTTTTATGCTCTGCAATTTCCCCTTCGTTATTCTATTACAATAAAGCAAATTCGTCCATCCTCTTGAATAACGTGTATAATTCATTTTTCAAGTATTTTACAATGAGTTTGTTGAAATAGAAGTCTCATTGTCTCATTTTGATCGATTCCAATACCATTCAATGGAAATCGTCAATTATCAGGAGATCTGCACGAGCAAATTTGTACTTTGACGAATCTGCTGGTGAATTCTGCCTGTACAAATTCCCAACAGCACCATCACCACCATCGCCATCATCAACATTTTTCCGATAGTTGCGTTTTTATGCACTGCAGTTTTCCCTTCGTTATTCTATTACAATAAAGCAAATTTTTCCATCCTCTTGAATAACATGTATATTTCATTTTTCAAGTATTTCACAATGAGTTTGTTAAAATAGAAGTCTCATTGTCTCATTTTGATTAATTCCAATACCATTCAATGGAGATCATCAATTATCAGGAGATCTGCATGAGCAAATTTGTACTTTGACGAATCTGCTGGTGAATTCTACCTGTACAAATTCCCAACAGCACCATCACCACCATCGCCATCATCACCATTTTTTTCGATAGTTGCGTTTTTATGCACTGCAGTTTTCTCTTCGTTATTCTATTACAATAAAGCAAATTCTTCCGTCCTCTTGAATAACATGTATATTTCATTTTTCAAGTATTTTACAATGAGTTTGTTGAAATAGAAGTCTCATTGTCTCATTTTGATCGATTCCACTAGCATTCAATGGAGATCATCAATTATCAGGAGATCTGCATGAGCAAATTTGTACCTTGACGAATCTGCTGGTGAATTCTGCCTGTACAAATTTCCAACAGCACCATCACCACCATCAACATTTTTTCGATAGTTGCGTTTTTATGCTCTGCAGTTTCTCCTTCGTTATTCCATTACAATAAAGCAAATTCGTCCATCCTCTTGAATAACATGTATATTTCATTTCTCAACTATTTCGCAACGAGTTTATTGAAATAGAGGTCTCATTGTCTCATTTTGATCGATTCCAATACCATTCAATGGAGATCATCAATTATCAGGAGATCTGCATGAGCAAATTTGTACCTTGACGAATCTGCTGGTGAATTCTCTTTCCAATGTGGGTGATGAGAACGGCGGATCAACCGTGCTACTAATAATTTTTCTCTCGCAAGTCCTGGAAGAACTGTGAGGTCGGATATTACAAACGTTTGAAAGACAGCAGGTCGGTAAAGTCGAACAAACTTTGCTAGTAGAAGAGCGACACCAATAAATTTTTCAAAAATTCTAAATCACGTAAAATCCGAACCGCTCTACCTATCATCATCAAATTCAAGTCCATCCTCTTGAATAACATGTATATTTCATTTTTCAACTATTTCACAATGAGTTTGTTGAAATAGAAGTCTCATTGTATCATTTTCATCGATTCCAATACCATTCAATGGAGATCATCAATTATCAGGAGATCTGCACGAGCAAATTTGTACCTTGACGAATCTGCTTGTGAATTCTCTTTCCAATGTGGGTGATGAGAACGGCGGATCAACCGTGTTACTAATAATTTTTCTCTCGCAAGTCCTGGAAGAACTGTGAGGTCGGATATTACAAGCGTTTGAAAGACAGCAGGTCGGTAAAGTCGAACAAACTTTGCTAGGAGAAGAGCAACGTGAATCCTTTCCATTAAACCGAAAGGTTGGCAGAGATATTAGAGGTGGACATTTGTACATATTGGTTCGAGTTAAATCATCGTGAAGGTACGTGGAAGGAATTTTTGTTGGAAATCTCGATTTTCCTCCGGACTCCAGATTACAAATTGGTTTGCAAATTCCAGTCCTGGGAGATTCCAGATTCTGACTGATTTTGCGGCAACTTAGGTAATTCGTCGGCGTCATTGTTTTCGAACATGGATTTTCATAGAGTGATAATTTTCCTCTCAGTGAAGGGCAAATACCTTTCCCTAAAAGATATCGCTGCAAATTCGGTCCTGGACAAACAGGTGGAAGATCGATCCTCGTGGAAAACAATGAAGAACACTTGGTTCTACGATGAGATGATGATGATGATGATGCTGGTCTTGGAGATGCTGCAAAAGACTCGATGAAGGGATTGCTGGAAGAAATTGTTCTCGGTAGGCATACAGGACTGGAGGCAGAATTAGATCTTGCAGGACACTTTGATTTTCTGGATCTCAGGAAAATTAATGGTATAGACGAGTTGATTGGATTCTTGGTGCAACAAATTTTTGATGAGGAACAAGAGTTCTTTTTCCCTCCTGGATAACTGGGTGAAAAGCAAGAGGTGTTGAGATTTCTGTCGTAGGTCGATATTATGTCCTTAATTCGATCGGCCAGGCTACGATGAGTCGTTGGGCAACATCGAAGATCTTCCATAGTTTACCAAACATTCTGAGGTTCAATGAGTACTCGCGATCGAAACGGAAGCATTTTTTACGTCGCAAGCGACACGTCGTTTAATTTTAGACTGGGTGATAACCTAGTTTGTTCGCTTTGTTCTTTTTAACTTTTTTTTTGTAAATTTCTTTTTATTCAATCTGTAACCTAAAAGTTTGATGACCTGCTGAGATTTGTGGTTATTATGACGCAACGCCGAGGCAGTTGTCAAACCGGAACCGTCAGTTTTTTGTTAGCGCGAGGCTACAGGTGCTTTGTAATTAGGGTTATAAGCGTCGGTTTTTGTTCTTCTTAATTCGGTAAAAGAAAGGCTTTTGACACGGTGGCTACCGAACCCGAGATCCTCCTGGTGGTTCATTTTTTTTGTTCTAACTTTCAAACATAAGTAATTAATTTATTAATCGGTTGGGTGTATTTGGTCGTTAAATGGTCTGAATTAAAATTACACCGATTACTATCAAATTATTTGAAACAGAAGAAAAAATTAATTATCTACCAGAAAAACGGACATCGTCGTGGAACGAATTTTGAGAATAAATTAAATCATTATCGCATCGTAAAACCTGATTAAATTCTTGTGATGAAACAGAAAAAGTGACTTTTTAAAAAATCATCATAAAATCGCATGTAACCGGTACTTTCTGAGGTACAATATGCTTGAGAACAATAGTGAAGGTCAAAATTCGATATCTTGACGAAAAAAAAATTTAGGTTCTTTTGGATTTTTCGACCAAAAGTCGGATCTGCGAATTCTGAAATCAGAAATGGAAAAAAGTCACTTTTTTTTTTAAATCATCGAACAGATAATTTTTTTTCCCTATTGATTGTATTTATGTACTACAAGAACCATTTTAATTTAGCTTTATCGCAATTAAAAAAACATATTTGGCCTAAATGAAATAACTTGGTATTTTTAAATTCTTCAGTATGTCATGTCGAATAAATCGTACGAGATGGCAAGGGGAACTCGGCGGGACATCAGGCGCCTGGGGAGTGAAGACGTTCGAGTAATTGGACCCAGCAGCACTGTGCTTCTATTCTCGATATGCCAAAAGCAAAAGACGAAGGTCGCGAAGAAAACACACCGCTCGTTTCTGCATCGGTTTTTTGTGCTCTCCGCGAGCCAATGGACCAGTTCTCTCGTTATGCTCTCGAAACGGGACGAGCGCCGAAACTACCCAAGTCGATCTACCTACAGGCCCTCGAACTTGCCATCCCTCCTTTCTTTCTTCATTTTTTCTTTTGCCTTGTTTCGTTTTTTTCTCAATCTCTCTGTATCATTTTAACCATTACTGGCGGGCTTATTTTCCTAGCCGACATTTTGGTAAACCCGTTTTTGCTCGTTCTGCTTCACACACTGGAAACCAAACGTGTTGCAAGTGTGTTGTTTTCTATCTTTTACATTGTAACGACTTTTTACATACTTTAAGCGTGTTACATATTACATGGTAATGATATGTAAAATGCAACATATCTTTCAATTTTTATTTTTGATTCCTCATAGAGGAAGCTTTGCTTTTGTGAAATTTCTTTTTTTCGAGATTTTCATGTCAGGACACTCAGAATGGTCTAAAACGTCGAGAAACGTGGTTTAGAAAAAATGTCTGTATGTGTGTGTGTGTGTGTGTGTATGTGCACAATTTTTTTTTAGCACGATAGCCGTCGCAATTTTTAAGATATCGGGCTCAAATTTAAACCACGAGTAAACTATCGTTAAACAAGGTATGGGATTAAATTTGGAGTTAATCCATCAAGGTGTTCAAAATTTATGGCATTTTGAATTTTTTGGAGAATGTCAGCTCGGGCTCTAACTCCCGCAATTTTTATGATATCCGGCTCAAACTTGGACCAGAAGTGGACTGTTATTAAATAGTGTTTGGGATTAAATTTGGTGTCAATCCGTTAAGGGGTTTGCAATTTGTGGCATTTTAAAATTTTTTGACATTTTTTGTTCGTGCTCTAACTTTTGCAATTTTTAAGATATCGGGCTCAAATTTGGTCCACAAGTGGACTGTTATTAAATAAAGTTTGGGAGTGAATTTGACGTCAATCCGTTAAGGGGTTTAAAATTTATGGCATTTTGAATTTTTGTTCGTGCTCTAACTTCCGCAATTTTTAAGATATCGTGCTCAAATTTGGTCCACGAGTAAACTGTCGTTAAAGAAGGTATGGGATTGAATTTGGAGTTAATCCATCAAGGTCTTCAAAATTTATGGCATTTTGAATTTTTTGGGGAATGTCAGCTCGGGCTCTAACTCCCGCAATTTTTATGATATCCGGCTCAAACTTGGACCAGAAGTGGACTGTTATCAAATAGTGTTTGGAATTAAATTTGGTGTTAATCCGTTAAGGGGTTCACAATTTATGGCATTTTTAAATTTTTTGACATTTTTTGTTCGTGCTCTAACTTTTGCAATTTTTAAGATATCGGGCTCAAAATTGGTCCACAAGTGGACTGTTATTAAATAAAGTTTGGGAGTGAATTTGACGTCAATCCGTTAAGGGGTTTAAAATTTATGGCATTTTGAATTTTTTGTTCGTGCTCTAACTTCCGCAATTTTTAAGATATCGTGCTCAAATTTGGTCCACGAGTAAACTGTCGTTAAAGAAGGTATGGGATTAAATTTGGAGTTAATCCATAAAGGTGTTCAAAATTTATGGCATTTTGAATTTTTTGGAGAATGTCAGCTCAGGCTCTAACTCCCGCAATTTTTATGATATCCGGCTCAAACTTGGACCAGAAGTGGACTGTTATCAAGTAGTGTTTGGGATTAAATTTGGTGTCAATCCGTTAAGGGGTTCACAATTTATGGCATTTTTAAATTTTTTGACATTTTTTGTTCGTGCTTTAACTTTCTCAATTTTTAAGATATCGGGCTCAAATTTGGTCCACAAGTGGATTGTTATTAAATAAAGTTTGGGAGTGAATTTAACGTCAATCTGTTAAGGGGTTTAAAATTTATGGCATTTTGAATTTTTTGTTCGTGCTCTAACTTCCGCCATTTTTAAGATATCGGGCTCAAATTTGGTCCACGAGTAAACAGTCGTTAAACAAGGTATGGGATTGAATTTGGAGTTGATCCATCAAGGTGTTCAAAATTTATGGCATTTTGAATTTTTTGGAAAATATCAGCTCAGGCTCTAACTCCCGCAATTTTTATGATATCCGGCTCAAACTTGGACCAGAAGTGGACTGTTATCAAGTAGTGTTTGGGATTAAATTTGGTGTTAATCCGTTAAGGGGTTCACAATTTATGGCATTTTTTAAGTTTTTGACATTTTTTGTTCGTGCTCTAACTTTTGCAATTTTTAAGATATCGGGCTCAAAATTGGTCCACAAGTGGACTGTTATTAAATAAAGTTTGGGAGTGAATTTGACGTCAATCCGTTAAGGGGTTTAAAATTTATGGCATTTTGAATTTTTTGTTCGTGCTCTAACTTCCGCCATTTTTAAGATATCGGGCTCAAATTTGGTCCACAAGTAGAGTGTGGGTAAACTAAGCATCAGTTCGAATCTGGCGAGAATCTGTCAAGGGGTTCAAAACTAATGCCATTTAAATTTTTTTTTAAACAAGGCTGCAAAGTAGAACTTTCCAAATTGCTTCCTCATTATTGTTGGATTTTTACAAAGCTTCCTATATGAGGAAGCCAAAATAGATTATCATGCTTCCTCATAGAGGTAGATTCGTAAAAATCCAATAATAATGAGGAAGCAATTTACAAAGTTCTACTTTTTTAGTTTAGTTGTAATTTCATTGGACTTTGCATTTCGATGCTGACAACCGTCTTTTTCCATGTCTCGTAGAGTTGGCCGAAACGTCAGTTGAATCGTGTGGTCTCACGCGGTGCTATTACCATTGGCCGAAAGTCCGTTCGGAATAAACTCCGATGTGTCGGCAAAGAGCTACTGATTACAGGATGCTGCCTTTCGGCTTCGAATGGAGCCGAGCTCTCGGACACTCTCTTTCGTTCTTCTTCGTCTTGTCGCTTTTCAAATGAAACGCAATCCTTTCCTTTTTTCGTATTCGTGATCCAAGAGTTAGCCGCTGCCACTGCGATACGCTGCATGCATATGAGGCGAACTAAGTAAGTGTTCAAGCCCTTCCAATTTTTTATAATTTTTTATTCTATATGCTCGAAACAACACTTTTAATCGTAGGCCCACTTCGGCTTGATAACGAATTTGTTTTACTTTCGACAAAAGTTATTTACCAATTTTTTCAGATTTACCAAATGTGTCTTTTTAATAATTTGTTTAAACAAAACGTACATAATTCAAATGTGAAAGAATTAACTGAAACAATGAATTTGTGCTTCCTCATAGAGGAAGCTTTGTTTTCGTAAAAAATATTTTTTTCGAAATTTTCATTTTAGGACACTCAGAATGGTTCAAAACGTCGAGAAAAGTGGTTTCGAAAAAATTTCCGGATGTATATAAAAATTGCGTAAGCTAGAGAACATACAGACATTATTCGAAAAATTAAAAGGCTTATAAAATCTGAATTTCTTTTTCAATTATATGTGTGTATGTGTGTGTGTGGCACGCTTGCAAAATTCAAACTGGTGTATCTCCAAAACAGCTTTAACTATCAAGCTGGAATTTGGCACGCTGGTAGAGGAGCAACGCGCCTTCCCATGTATACATTTTCGAAATTTTTTTTAAAAAATTCAGATTTTATAAGCCTTTAAATTTTTCGAAAAAATGTCTATGTTCTCTAGCTTCCGCAATTTTTCCGCTAATGAGCTAAATAGTTCTGAACGAATAGAGAAATGAAAAATGAAGGTCGGTATTGAATTTGAGAGAATTCCATAAAGCGGTTTAGACTTTATAAAATTTTGAATTTTCGAAAAAATTTTGTTTTCGTTCTTATTCAAGTTCGACCAAACCTGCTCAAATCTTTTGCATGTTAAAATTAACATCCAGTTGTAGTAGATATCGAATTTGGTGAAGATTGGTAAAGTGGTTCAGATTTTATAAGACATTGAATTTTTCAAAAAATCTCTGTATGTTCTGTAGCTGCCACAATTTTTTAGATAATGAGCTTAAAAAGTTTTTGACAAATAAAGCAATGAAAAATGACGATCGGTATTGATTTTAAGCGAAATACATAAAGCGATTTAGATTTTATAGAATTTTGAATTTATGAAAATTTTTGTTTTCGTACTTCTTTAATTTGTATTTAAAACAAGGATGCAAAGTAGAACTTTGCACATTGCTTCGTCAATAATGTTCATCTTTCGCAAAACTTCCTCTATGAGGAAGCCAAAAATAAAATAAATAAACTTCCTTATAGATGCGGCATTGCGAAGATGAAAATTAATGAGGAAGCAATATGCAAAGTTCTACTTTGCATCCTTGTTGGAGTTATGTCAAGCATCATTAAGGGTCAAATCAGACCCAGGTCGAAATGAGGTGGAATGCCTCGAATATAATTGAAGAATTATACAAATTTATTATATTGACGTTTATTATGGAAATATTCCTTGTCCTTTATTGTCTGTAACTCGGTGATGGAAGAGGAAAGTTAGGGGAGGATGAACAGCGAGAAAAAAGTTGAGGTGGAGGCGGAGACATGCGTCATCGAGGCGGCAAGTAAATTTGCGAGCCGACTGCAAAACCGCAACACGACGAATCTCAGAGAAGACAGGAAGAGCCGGGCTCGGCCGAGCGGTACCGTTTATACGTCGGTGCGTGCAGCATATGCTAGAAGGGCCTGGCAAACGCGGCGTGCAAAATCTTCATCGTATCGTCGAGACGCGGACGGCGAGTATTCGCCGACGGTCGAGAAGGAGAGTGCGCCGCGGCCCCGCGAGGCACATCCTGTCGCTTTTTCTTTTGGATTCTTCATTACCGTCATTCTTGGGCCAGTCTGATTCCTTGTGCCTTCCACCCTCGAGTCCTGGACAGTTCACCGCACACAGCAGCCGTTGGCCTCACTTCCGCCTGTAGGCGTTTCTTCGCCGACAAAAGCTTCGCTAGTCTACCGATCGTACAGTGACAGATTTCTGCTCATTGCTGAGCATTGTAACTTCATTCGCACAAATGTTTTCGGTTAATATACAAAATTTCAAGGCTCGGATAGGCTGTCGGGATTGTTCGGGATTGTTCGTCGTCCCGTGCAGAAATTGTAGTAGGGATCCAGTTGGATACTTACTGGGTTCCCTACGTACAGTTCGGGATCTAGTCTGAGATCCAGTCGCAATCCGAAGATGAATGAAATGGTCGCAAATTGGATTGTGATCGGATTCCTATCTGGACTCGAGATCGGATCCAGTCCGAATACAAGATTTTTGTTGATCAACAAGTAATTAACAATAAATAATCGGCAATTAGTGAAGAATTTGTAATCAAAAAGAAATGTACGTTAAAATTGTTGACCAACTCAATGTCATCGAGTTTTTCAATCCATGAGCTTGCAAGCTAGTTTGAAACGTCGATTCTTGGTGTTTTATCGAAAATATCCAACGGTAAATGGTATCATTCAAATATCATCGCCTAGAATTATTTAGAATCTTATGAGGACCCCTTTTTCTGAAAATTCGAACAAATTCTGACCGCAAGTAAAAAGTTTCTGCCATGTCCCTTACTTCTTTAATAACTGATTTTTACATTCAAATCGGATTCTAGCTGGATTCTAATAAGGATACTAATTTTAAACTATTCTGAGCCTCGTGATATGAAACTCTCGAAAAAAAAGAAAAATTCACGAAAACAACGTTTCCTCTGTGAGGAATCAAAATATATGTAAACGACGATTGACTATTGCAAAATTGTAAAAAAAAAATGCTTCCTCTATCCCATGCAGAAATTTCGGCAGGGATCCAGCTGGATCCTGCCTGGTATTCCCATCCTCCGGTCGGATTCCAGACATGGAATCTGGGGTCCGATCCAATGGCTGACTGGATTCCAACCGTTAGATGAGCATACTAGGCTGGTTCCACCTGGATCCTTGTCGACAGATGGGAATACCAATCTGATTCTAGCTGGATCCCTGTCAAAATGTCTGCATGGGCAGGGACGAGACCGCGTCTGGATACACATAAACTGCACACGTTGTTACAATCACGCGAGTTAAGGAAAGGTTTTTCGTACGTGTATTCTACAACATTTTACTGCATAAAGGGTGAAGTAAAATTAGTTCCGCACAAATCATTGAGTAACGGGAAGACGATCCGGATTCTATTCAGAATCTAAGTAGAAAACCACTTAGGGTAACCCTAACAAATCCCGATGCACGGTAATACTGCTCGTCGTTCAGAATTGGGTCCCGATCCGGAATCCATCCCAATTCTAAATAGGACGGCTCTCTTAGGGTAACCCTAGCAAATCCTAATCAATGATAAACTGTCATCGAGTGCGTAACCAGAAATCCATTTGGGATCTATTCAGATTCCAAGTTGGATAACCCATTTATGGAAACCCGAGTCAATCCCGACCAGGATCGAGTTTCAAACTGGGACACCCAGACTGATTTCTACATGGGATGAGGAAGGAAAAAAGTGTACGTACATTATTTTCTTCTTATCTCTTTGACGACTTGTATTCTTTTTCTCCTGCCCTCTTCCCATTTGGTGTATGGAGTGAGCGTGAAACCTTCACGAAAGCCCAAACGATCGTGCTCAGGCTTGAACCGAGAAATTAAACCGTTGCCCGGGACCACCGAGCAGGCCTGACGAAATTTGCAGTTGGCCCTGCTATCTCACTCTCTTTCTCAGAGCAAGCGAGCAAAACATACAGAACAAAAATAAAGTGGATGGAGTGAGAAATAAAAAACAAAGTGCAAAAGAAATAGAATAGAAAAAAAAATGTAAAACAAAAAAACAGAATGAGGCGTGTGTGTGCTGCTCTCTTCATCTCACTCGAGTCTCGCGTAGCCGAAGAGTACGAGCAAACCAGGGACAGACATGTGTGGTTCCCAAACGAAAGCCTGGAAGAGGAGAAGGGAGAAGGGGGAACGAAGGGGTTCGTAGCGCGCGCGGCCGTGCGTTAAAAATGAAGACATTCAGATGGAGATATGATTCTGTATAAATCACCGAGCGAGTCGGCGTAGTTGTACCGTGCGGCAGCCGCCAACCTTCCGCTGCCTGACCACGTTTTCCCTTCTGCCTTTAGCTAAGTTGCTCTCACCGACGTTCGCCAATCTGCACCTCGTACACGCATGTCTTTTCTTCTGTCTTCCATCTTTTTCCACTCCTCATTTTTTTTTTTTTTCATCAACGTGTCTCTCTTCGACTCTCTTGATTCTGTCTTATTTTCCATCCTCATACACTGGGAAAAGAGATTTTTTAGTTCAACAAAGCAAGCGGTCAAATAGATTGTTTAGACAGCTCAACAAAAAATGTTCTCACCTTAAACATCTTTCGGTCTGCTGAGCCGAGAAACTGTTGAAGACGCAAACCATTTCGTTGCTGTAACTAAATGTTTATTTGACAGCCGGTGACCGCTGGATTTGGTTGACCCAACTATTAATTTTCTGTGTGTAAAGGAAGCTTTGTTTTCATGAAAAAAAATGTAGGTTCTTTAGGTTGGATTTTTTTACCAAAAGTCGGATCTGCGAATTCTGAAATCAGAAACGGAAAAAAGTCATGTTTTTTAAATCATCGAACAAATAATTTATTTTTCACTATTGATTATGTTTTTATACTACAAGAACCATTTTAATTTAGCCTTATCGCAATTTAAAAAACATATTTGGCCTAAATGAAATAACTTGGTACAGTAGCCTCCCACTAAGTGCTCGCCGAGGCGTCTTCCCCTCGATCGGGAGGCGTGAATGTTCCCCCTCCAAGACTACGATTCTCTACCGAGCCCGGCCGATCGCAGACGAATGCGCCCGAGCCCTGCCGATCTCGGCCGAATGCGGCCCGAGCTCGCAGAATCTGTACGGAGAGGTGGTAACTCGCTAAGTGCTCGTTTTTACCCCTACAGCCCCGTAGGCGAGCACTTAACGGGAGGCTACTGTATTTTAAACTTCTGCACTATGTCATGTCGAATAAATCGTACGAGATGACAAGGGGAACTCGGCGGTTGAAGAAGCAAAACATTTCGTTGCTGTAACTAAATGTTTATTTGACAGCCGGTGACCGCTGGATTTGGTTGACCCAACTATTCCTTTTCTGTGTGTAGAGGAAGCTTTGTTTTCATGAAAAAAAAAATTCGTGATTTTCATGTCAGGACATTCAGAATGGTCCAAAATATCGAGAAAAGTGATTTAGAATAAATGTCCGTATGTATTTGTGTATGTGTTCAAGGCTTAGAAATTTCAATCACCTATAATTCAAGAACTGTTCAACCGATTGAGCTGAAATTTGGCACACAAGTGAAGCTACAGCCCTTCTTTGATTGCAGAATTTTTTTACAAATAGTATGCAGAAATTTTAATTTTACAGCTTTTTGCATTTTTTCAAAAAAGGGAGTCCGGGCTCTAGCTTTCGCAAAATTAGCGATATTTCGCTAAATAATTTTCCATACGTACAGGTACTCTTAATATTGTTTGGTATTGAATTTGACCGAAATCGGAAAAGCGGTTCGGATTTTATAGAGTTTTGAAATTTTCGAAAAATTCACATTGTTGCCCTAACTTTATCAAAACATGAGACAACGAACTTAAATTTTATTCATGAAATCGGTACTATTCTGCGATGATTAGTACATAGTTTCGTCATAATCTGTAATGTAGTTCAAGTTTATCAGAATTTTAACTTGTGCTTGTACTAAATAAAGCTGCAAAGTAGAACTTTGCAAATTGCTTCCTCATTATTTTTGGTTTTTTAGAAAGCTTCCTATATGAGGAAGCCAAAATCAATTAACATACTTCCTCATAGAGGTAACGTTGTAAAAAACCCAAAATAATGAGGAAACAATTTGAAAAGTTCTACTTTGCAGATTTTTAAAAATCTTCTTTATTTGCTTCTACATTATTTTCCAACTATAATTTTAGTTTTTTTACCCTTATCCAATTGAGCTTATTTTATTTTTGTATTTGCTCTTTAAGGGATGTTTAAAATTTTTTAAAACACTAAAATATGTGGTACAACGATTGTCACATTTCTCCGAAGTTATTTTCTGAAAGAATTCAACGATAAATATCCGTTTATGGGAGATCTCGTGAAAACGGGCAAAATTCCCGATATATCGAACTGCGATGCCTCGTTCGACAACGGCATGTGCCGCCGGCCGGCGACGGGTAAAAGGCTTTGCCGCGATCTCGCTCAACCGTTTGCTTAGTCCGTCTTGGTTCGCTTTCGTTCACTCGCTCGCTATCTCCCCTTATGTCGGGTCATTCGCGAGGCGATTTAATATAAATCGAGAAGACGAATGGCACGCGGTACCGCTTGACTCTCCGCGTGGATATGTATCCCCTAGGCGTACATGTATTTAAACAGGCGTTTAACATAATTCATCTACTCGCCGGTTCCTCTTTCTTCACGGTCGGTGCTGAAGTCGCTATAACCTATAGCTTGGCTATAGCTTGTACTATGTGAGCCGATCTTACGAAACTCACTTCTTCCAACCGGAGCTAAGTAAAACAAGTGATTTTTCTTATATTCCCGAGCTCCAATAATAGGAATCTATTTACTATTTTTTTGTTGCCCTCAGAAAAAGACTTGGTTAGAACTACCAAAAACTTGGTTAAAAATTTTACCACGAAAACTTGATAGGCGTAATCAAGTTATTAGTTAACATAATCAAGAAAAGTTAGCAGGTACAACCAAGTTATTAGTTAACGTAACTAAGAAAACTTGATAGCCATAACCAAGTTATTAGTTAACATAATCAAGAAAAGTTAGCAGGCACAACCAAGTTATTAGTTAACGTAACCAAGAAAACTTGATAGCCATAACCAAGTTATTAGTTAACATAACCAAGGATTTGGTAAGAGAACCAACTAGTTTAGTTTAGTTAGTGCTAAGCCGGATGTACACCCATGAGGATTTTCACCTTGTTTCACAGGAGAAAAAAGATTTCGTTGGACCAACTAATTATTTGTTAGTTAAGTGAAAATCTCTTCTCACAACCATCAGGTTGGTCGGTGTAACGACCTAGTATTAGTCGCATTTACCATTCAGAGTTAGTTGACTTGAACAGATCCAACAACGAATTTTATTACTACTAATTAAAAACGATGAAATAAAAATAATTTTATAAAAATTAAAAAACTCCCAACTGAAAAAAGTAAGTGTAATTAAGGGGATGCTGGAGTAGATTTTTTTATCGACTTTGGTCGGTAAAAAGCTTCGGTTTCGTCGTTTACAAACTACGTTGTTAATATATTACAAATATGTTTCAAATTGCACAGGATTATAATATCAACATAGGCGCATCGGCGTCCGCTCGAATTTTGGATCAAAACACTTGAAAAATAAAGAAAATCGTAATTTTGTAAACCTACTGATAACCAATATGGCCGCTCGAACTATCAACACCACCTATTTCGTCCTATATAAACATTTATAGACATCACATTCAAAAGAAGAGCGTGGACAGCGATTCTATGAGGTTCTTCGCATTTTTTAAGGTAGTTCTGTCGGTACGCCGGAGTCATAAATCTCAGAGTCTATATGACATTAAAAAATAATCATACGCATCGCTTTGACTGCCTCAATAATAATATAAAAAATAATCAAGAATCCTTCGAAATTCTCGTAATCAAATTAAAACGATTATTTGTAAATAGTTGATATGTTTAGTGCGGATTTGACTTCATTTTTACGATATTTAGGTTAGGAAACGTCATTTGGCCCGGTATCGTGCACTTTGACCTTGGTTCAATTAAACATTATTCCGGAGACTTCACCTTTTTTCATGATGCATCAATTCCTGAATGATTTGCGAATCCGTAGTACTTTTTATTTTTTCTCTATCTTTGATCTAAGTATGTTAATTTTCGATTTAAAGATCAATTTTTCCAGCCCTCCCGTGAGCGCCGTGTAAGAAGATCGATTTTCAAGTTTTAATTGTTCATTCAAATACTCGGTAAAAGCCTTCAAGATTTTGTGCAAGTAAAATTGAATAGTTAAATTACAACATGTCAAAAATTCATGCATATGAGTTTGGATTGCCTTCACGGCAGAACTACCTTAAGACTGTTGGATTGGCGATAGCACAGAAGAAGCGGACGCAGTTTGTAAAGTACAGTAGCCTCCCACTAAGTGCTCGCTCGCTAAGTGCTCGCCGAGGCGCCTTCCCCTCGATCGGGAGGCGTGAATGTTCCCCCACCAAGACTACGATCCTCTACCGAACCCGGCCGATTGCGGACGAATGCGCCCGAGCCCTGCCGATTTCGGCCGAATGCGGCCCGAGCTCGCAGAATCTCTACGGAGAGGTGGTAACGCGCTAAGTGCTCGTTTTTACCCCTACAGCCCCGTAGGCGAGCACTTAGTGGGAGGCTACTGTACGTTTACGCAGTTTGTTCGCGATCAGAGTAGGTGGAGAAGAGCGTGAATGAAGTTTCCCCATTAGGACACAGGTGGCGCCGACGTAGTCTGTTTACTTTTGAAAAAGCTCCGAGCCTTTGCGACGCGAACATAGTATACACTATATATGGATTTGACTTGTGTAGTTGACATTCCGATGGTTTTGGAATATTCAGCAATCATCACAGAATTGACGTCCGGTCTGATTTTAAATATCTAATTTCCATAAACAATTATATCTAACAGCTAAGGTCTGTTGCCATATCGTGTGCGGCCATATTGAATTTTGGGGGATTCAGTATCTTTTGCCAAAAGTAAACAGACTACGTCGGCGCCATCTGCGTCATAATCAAGAAACTTACCGACCAAAGTCGATAAAAAAATCTACTCCAGCATCCCCTTAACAAACAAATTGGATAAATGAAAAATGATTACATAAGAATCATTCGCATATTATAGTGAAAAGATTACCACACCCTTGACGAATTAATCTCCCGATTATAATATGTGAATGATTCTTAACCTGTTTTCATTTACCCAATTTGTTTATTAATTATACATTCACTTTTTTCTTAATGAAATCCCACGTCTTCCACAAGGCAGTGAAAATTTCTTGCAGGCTTTGTAAAAAATGAAACATAATAGATATAACCCTATCGAAATAAACGGTCGAAGGAAACACAACGTAAAAGCTGTCGTAAACCGTTTGTGTGACAAAAGCTTTGATGAAGCCGCGCGTTGAGCGTACCTCGAAGTCCCCTATATAAATGCAAAGTGGCCGCGAGCTGTTGGTGGAATAGTTGGCGGAAGATGTGTTTTTAGTATTCCTCGTAGATGCCTGGCTTCCTTCCTGTCTCTACCTGGTGTCCCGTCATCTCTTCGTCCCAAAGACGTTTCTTCCAAGAGCCCACGGCAAAATCCGGAGATGCTGTGTACAACCACGACGTTCTCTTGCATCACATTGAGGAAAAACTCGTGTTTTGCCGTGAGCTAAACTCGGCAGGTTCAACGCCGTCGTAGAATCATAGTCCTTGACACGCGGTTATCCTACAGACGCCTTCTCAACGCGAACGAGCGAGTAATTAGGTAAGTGAGAAAGCGAGCACCAAGGATAAGAGCTCGAGGAGGACAAAAAGGGCCATTTAGACGGTGAGCTGATACTTTGAACGTTGTTAGAAAAGCTTGATGCACTTTGGTGCAACGGCAAGTTGCACGCTCGACGCCAAGAAACTATAAACGCTCAAAGCTGCCACCCGCGGTGTCGGATCTCCTGGAAGACCGTTTACGTTGATTATTAAACGCGCACCGAGTGTAAAGTTGAATGAACGATCGCAAAGTAAAAATCTCATGAACATAGCTACCTGCTGATTCTTAGGAATGTTATTTTACCCGTACTAAGCAAATTACAGTTGCATTAAAGTTGTTGAAAAAAGAAATAGGGAACCTGCTGATCAAAGTCATAAGATTTAATGCTTCCTGGAATTGAAGGCACTCAGACGCCTTTCGGAACCTGCGAAACTATCGCAAGCTCGTTAGTTAACTAACAAATGGTTTCTACATCTTTGCGCTGAGATGAAAGTCGTGAAAGATGGTGTTGCTTAGCACACGCCACCCGCAGCGATAGGTCATACAGTTCGAGGTGTAACGAGCTAAGTATACCGAATCATGCCAGATGGTGAAAATATTTGGTTTTTTTTCACATGCACTCGGCACTCGGCAGGTCATTGCGCTAATATCTTCCTGGTGCACCGCTAAATTCCTGTCGTCTTTCTATCTACTGGCACACTTTGATTCTCGACATTTTTTTATTCACCTGTTGGCTAATAAAATATGATTATTACTGAATCTATGTTTTTTTTTTTCATTTCAAATAAAATTCTTTTAGAGCTGGTGGACTAATAAAATTATTTATATCTACACTGCAAAAAATGTTTTTTCTTTAAATAAAATTCTATTAGAGCTTGTGCACTAATAAAAATATTTATATCTACACTGTAAAAAATGTTCGCGTTTTTCCGATACAAACGTGTATGAATTTTGTAAAACTCGATATAGGAAATCGTAATTAATATGTTTGTATAGTGAGTTTAAGACAGATTCATGAATTTCGATAATTCGGTGATTGGAAATTAGAACACATGATTTTTAAATTATTAATTACTAAATTAGTACATGAAAATCAATATTTTCAAATTAGCCTAAATACATTTTCAATCACTTCTTGGCATGATTTTTAAATTATTAATTACTAAATTAGTACATGAAAATCAATATTTTCAAATTAGCCTAAATACATTTTCAATCACTTCTTGGCAATATATAGTCGTACCATTTTTTTCGTTGGAAAAGACCATTTTGATTTTGCTCAAAATTTGACAAAATTTCTGTTACTATGTCCACTAACTACACCAAAAATTGCGCGATGATCAATTCATACCTTCATAATGTGAACATGTGAATTGTGTATGATTCAGCAAATAACCGAGCTGCACATTGTGAAGATATCAATTTGCCATCGTATTGATTTTTTAATCGTTTTTTAACATTATGACGGAAATTCTGTGAAACTTTGAGTAAAATAAAAATGGTCCCTCTCAACGAAAAAAAAATGATACTGCAAATGTATTTCTGTTAAGGCGTGGGCGTCAGGTGAAAAAAATTGATGTTGGAAATTCATTATCATCCAAATCCTATTGCATATACAAATACCCAACGCACTATATTGTTGGTACTCGATTAAAGGATTTTTTACTATCGTCATGACTTGCATATGCTTTTGAATATTATCTTAAGCAAAGATCTTAGGTTTTCCATTCTGCGCATGATTCAGATCAAACTACTAGGCCGATTGGAATGGTTGATGTCTCATTTTCTTCTTCATGAACAGATACACCGGCTAAGTGGAGCAAATGTTAATAAAATGTAATACTTTTTAAGTAACATAATTATTAATAAATAAATTTTATGCTATTTTCTAAATCAGTGATTAACTTTGCCTTCAGAATGAAAAAAAAATAGTTTGCTCCGTTTAGCCGGTGTATCTTTTCATGAAGAAGAAAATGAGACGTTAATGATTCCAATCTGCCTAGTGGTTTCATCTGAAACATGCGCAGAATGGAAAACCTAAGAACTTTGCTTAAGTTAATATTGAAAAGCATATGCAAGTCAGACGACAGTAAAAAATTCTTTCATCGAGCACCAACAAGATAGCGCATTGGGCATTTTTAAATGCAATAGTGTTTGGATGATATTGAATTTCCAAAATCAATTTTTTTTACCTGACCTTCCCTCTCCTCAATTTGGAAACATTTTTATCAAAAAGTATACGCGAAACCCTATATTTTATTCCGGAACAATTTTGTTGTGTCATAGATAGTTTTAAATCGACAGCAAAAGGAAAAAAAAAAAAAATAAAAAAAGCGTATTTTATTGCGGAAAAACTAGGGGGATCAAAAATCTGAAATAACTAGTATGTATTCGGGGAACTCTAAATACTCTGGAAAAAAATTATGAACCCACTCTACGAACATTGAAAATCAGGGTGGCCCGCTTCATTTGGAATGCCTCATATAAGTTCGATGGTTTGTCGGCTATTTGCGACTAAATGAAATTTTTGTTTGTCCCTTACAAACAAAAATTTTAATTAATCGCGTATTTGTTAGATGAAGATGTTAATTCTGATGGACTTTTCTATTTTATAGTCAGATATAAACGTGATATTCGTGGTGCTGTGGCCGAGTTATACCCGACTAGAAATCTGGTAGGGCACCCCTGCCGTCACATTTGGGCCTGATCTGGCATGGATAAGTTTGACCTGATAAGGTGTACCTTATTAGAAACGGATCTGGCATTGGAAAGGTTGCCCTGATAAGGTGCACCTTATTAGGACCGGACCTGGCATAGGGAAGGTTGAAATGATAAGGTATTCCCTATTCAGGTCCAGATCTGGCATAGATAAGGTAGACCTGATAAGATGTACCTTAATAGGACCGGATCTGGCAAAGGGAAGGTTGACCTGATACGGTGTATCTCATTCAGGGCCAGATCGGGAAATATTAAGGTAGACCTAATAAGGTGTATCTTATTCAGGGCCAGATCGGGAAAAATTAAGGTAGACCTGACAGGGTATTCCATATTCAGGTTCAGACCTGGCATAGATAAGGTAGACCTGATCGAAATATTGGCGGAATTAAGAATATCATTTATAAAATCAAAATGTCGCATTCAATATGTTTTTTATTTCAAACCCGTCATTTTGAATTTACAAATTTTAAGTTCAAATTCCTAATTAGTTACGTTAAAAACTGAACTATTATTTAAATAAATAGTAAATTGAACTATTATGGAAATACTGTACGAGATATCCACATAGTCGGTTTGGTCTAGTGGTTAGCGTGCTCGGTTAGGTAGTTAGGTAAATAGGTAGGTCCCGTAGGTCTTAGGTTCAAATCCCGCGTGCATCACTTCCCGAATGATGTTACGAAAAACCGTATCTGAAGACGACATGTTTTTTTTTTTTTGTAATATTAATAGAATATTATTGTTCATATTGCGGCATAATGCGCGGAAATTAATAATTAATTTTTTAATTTAATATAAAGATAAGTATATGTATTTATATATCTATGACTATATTTATCAGGCCCTTAAATGGTTATTTTTATCAGGTCCTTATGTGGTAAACTTGAACTGGCCCTGATGTGCCAAAGCGTTACAATTCCAATCAGGGCCGTATAAGGTAGCCAGACAGGGGCCTTGGATTTAGAATCCGGTTACCAGGTCCGGCCCTGATATTCCCCATAACTGAATTTCTAGTCGGGTACATAAGTTTGATGGTTTGTCGGCTATAGCCGCCAATAGCCGACAAACCATCGAACTTATAAATACTTAAAATGTATACCGAACGCTCTACACCCTGCGCTAATAACCGTAAAATCGATACGAGCTTAATAATAAAAAGAAAATTAGAACGCAAAGGGGAATCCATAACGCTCAATATATTTTTAACTTGTCATCGATGCTGTCCATTGTTGTTACAAGCAGAAGCTTGTACAACATAAGAACGACGGCGGCGGTGCTGGCGTATAGTCGTCGTTTTTCTTCTATGAAGTATCGTATCGTCGGGCATAATGTTGAGGCTGCGCGCGAGCCGGGCACCGTACGTAATTACCGCGTCGCAGGGAAGCTTTATGGCCTCGTACTCCTGGAGTATTAATTTTCTCTCGCGCGCCCTCCGCGCCTCGAGAACTGAGAGTCAAGCGCAGAAAGATCGCGATGGAGAAAGATGGGCAAAGGTTGGTGCTGTGCAGGAGGTGCGGAGGATAAGAATCGAGAAGTGAAGGTACAGAAGAAGAAAATATCCTATACCAGGTGTCTCATAATCAGACTATCTGCTTTTGTCAAAGAGAATATTGATATTCCAATGTAAACATACATCAATTTGTATAATAACTCGCGATATTGCTCCAGTTTAAATCCCCGCAGTGTTTGATAATTAGTACATTATGATACAGGGAAAAAATAATTCGTTGTATATACTGATAAAAATATTTTGAAAATTAATATATGTGTTGGAAGTTCTTTTGCAGATACGGTGTATTAAATTTCATTTAATATACAGATATGTTGTAAAATTACAATAATTGTATTATAAACACCACTTTTATGAAGTGTTTAGTATAATGTATATTAATTTTATATTTTTTTAAATATATTAATTAATATATGCGTACCCGCAAGAAAATTTTCAATACTCTGTATTAATTTTGATATAAAAATTTCTAACTGTGTACGCTTTAAAGCGACTAAATTAGTTGGGACAATAAGCTAGTTAGTTATAGAAACAAATCAGTTCGTTGAGGCAACAAACCAGTTGGATGGGCCAGCAAATTAATTGGCTGGCACTTAACGAATTTAAAGTCACAACCAACTAGTTTGTCGGTCCAACCAATAAATTTGTTAACCTTACCAACTTTGGAGCAACCAGTTATTACTCTCCGTGTACAAGTGCGGTGACACTTTTTCTGACGTGTGTTACTTTACAAGGTGTCACGTCAATATTTTTGCTTTCTCATAGAGGAAGATTTGTTTACATGAAAAAATAAATTGTGATTTTCATGTCAGGAAGTATGATCCAAAACATCGAGAAAAGTGGTTTCAAAAAATGTCCGTATGTATCCGTGTACGTGTTCAGGGCTTTGAAATTTCAATCACCTATAATTCAAGAACCGTTCAACCAATTGAGCTAAAATTTGATACACAAGTGAAGCTGTAGCCTTTCTTTGACTGTTGAGATTTTTTACGAATTGTATGCAGAAATTTTAATTTCACAGCTTTTTGAATTTTTTCAAAAAAGTACATCCGGGCTCTAGCTATCGCAAAATTGGCGATATTTTGCTAAATAATTCTCCATACGTACAGATACTCTTAATGTTGTTTGATACTGAATTTGACCGAAATCGGAAAAGCGGTTCGGATTTTATAAAGTTTTGAAATTTTCGAAAAATTCACATTGTTGCCGTTACTTTATCAAAACATGAGACAACGAACTTAAATTTTATTCATGAAATCGGTACTATTCTGCGATGATTAGTACATAGTTTCGTCATAATCTGTAATGTATTTCAAATTTATCAGAATTTTAACTTGTACTTGTACTAAATAAAGCTGCAAAGTAGAACTTTGAAAATTGCTTCCTCAGTATTTTTAGTTTTTTACAAAGCTCTATGGGGAAGCCAAAATCAATTCACATACTTCATCATAGAGTTAGCTTTGGAAAAACCAAAAATAATGAGAAAGCAATTTGCAAAGGTCTACTTTGCAGCTTTTATTTTAATAAATAGTTTTAATCCTACAGTTTTGAGCATTAAAATTTGACTGATCCTAAAAACAGTTGTTGCCCTTTTATCATGGTGAATGAGAAATGAGATCCCATTTTTTTACAAAGAAGGTAAATCACCATTTATTCGATTTTTTTTAAAATTTGGTTAAATATGCTTCAAACGACAAAATTGGTTGGGAGAACCAACTATTGGGTGTCACAACCAACCAATCGGGCATCACAACTAATCCATTGGACGTCACAAACAACCGATTGGGTGTGACACCCAATAGTTGGTTCTCCCAAAAAAATTTGTCGTTTGGAGCGCATTTAACCATGGCACTTGGTTTTAGGGCAATCAATTATTTATTTCCGTGCAGGACACCTTGTATGCCAAAGTCGAAGTGAACGATGAGAGGCGTCGGTGGATAGCGCAAGAGGAAAGATAGAACGCGAAGAATCAAGTATGAAGAGAAAAGCTGGAGAAAAGGGGAGTGAAAGAGAAAGAAAGAATGGGGAGGAGAAAGAGGAAGAACGAGAGGCGAACGGCGCCGCACGCGCGCTTCAAACAGCGATATACCAACGGTATATAACGTACAAATGTTTTTGCTCAAGCGCGATTTTATCATTCGCTCCACCGCCCACCTGGATTCACCTACACCGGAGCATCTCCAGCGTTTACCTCCCGCACTGTGCCTCTACGTGTCGTAGAGTAATATACCTACATGAGCACCGTCACAAAACCTATCTTCACTGTTAGTGGGTAGCTGGAGTAGATTTTTTTACCGACTTTGGTCGGTAAAAACAGTCGATTTCGTAGTATACACTATTCATCGAAAATATGCTACAAATATGCGTCAAATTTTGCAGGGATGTAATAAAAACATTCATGCTTGGGTGTCCGGTCGAATTACTGTTCAAAACATACCAAAAATGTAAGAAATTGTATATTACTGAACCTCTCAAAAACCAATATGGCCGCTCGAAATGTCAACAGGTCCTTTGAGGTAAGATATAAACGTTTCTGGAACTCAGATGTGTTACATCAGACCGGACACTCATTCTTTGATTATTCCTGAACCTTTAAAAACCGTCGGAATGTCGATTACACAAACCAAATCCACGAATAGTGTATACTACGATTGCAAAGACTGTTTGCTTTTCGCACAGACTCAGAGCTGGTAAAGAGCATGAATATAGTTCCGTCATTAGGAGACAGGTGGCGCTGTTTACTTTTGGCAAAAGTTCCGAGCCTCTGCAATGCGCCCGTAGTATACACTATACATGGATTTGGCTTGTGTAGTTAACATTCTGATGGTTTTGGAATATTTAGAAATCATCACAGAATTGACGTCCGGTCTGATTTTACGTATCTAATTTCCAGAAACAATTATATCTTACAGCAAAGGTCTGTTAACATATGGTGTGCGGCCATTTTGCTTTCGGTATCTTTTGCCAAAAGTAAGCAGACTACTCGGCGCCACCTGTGTCCTAATCGGGAAACTTACCGACCAAAGTCGGTATCGAAATCTACTCCAGCATCCACTTAACCTCCATACGTGCAATCGTAACGGGACTTAAGGGGATGCTGGAGTAGATTTCGATACCGACTTTGGTCGGTAAGTTTCCCGATTAGGACACAGGTGGCGCCGAGTAGTCTGCTTACTTTTGGCAAAAGATACCGAAAGCAAAATGGCCGCACACCATATGTCAACAGACCTTTGCTGTAAGATATAATTGTTTCTGGAAATTAGATATGTAAAATCAGACCGGACGTCAATTCTGTGATGATTTCTAAATATTCCAAAACCATCAGAATGTTAACTACACAAGCCAAATCCATATATAGTGTATACTACGGTCGCATTGCAGAGGCTCGGAGCTTTTGCCAAAAGTAAACAGCGCCACCTGTCTCCTCATGACGGAACTATATTCATGCTCTTTACCAGCTCAGAGCCTGTGCGAAAAGCAAACAGTCTTTGCAATCGTAGTATACACTATTCGTGGATTTGGTTTGTTTAATCGACATTCCGACGGTTTTGAAAGGTTCAGGAATAATCAAAGAATGGGTGTCCGGTCTGATTTAACACATCTGAGTTCCAGAAACGTTTATATCTTACCTCAAAGGACCTGTTGACATTTCGAGCGGCCATATTGGTTTTTGAGAGCTTCAGTAATATACAATTTCTTATATTTCTTGTATGTTTTGAACAGTAATTGGACCGGACACCCAAACATGAATGTTTTTATTACATGCCTGCAAAATTTGACGCATATTTGTATCATATTTTCGATGAATAGTGTATACTACGAAATCGCCTAGTTTTACCGACCAAAGTCGGCAAAAAAATCTGCTCCAGCGTCCCCTTAAGCAAAGAAGCCATCGAAAATCTCGATTTTAATTAGTAATTATTAATAACTATTCACAGAGAATGTTTAAATATCGCTGTGTTTAACGATTTAGTTTATCGATTTATTTATTTTTAATCTTGAGTTTCCAATTTTTTTGTGACGAAGCAAAATTGTAATAAATATTACATGAGCACAGATTTTTTTATGCTTCTCAAGTCATGGTTTTTTATTTTCTATTCACAGACAAAAATGACATATTTTATAAAGCTACTTTTCCTTTAATTTAAAAAAAAACGCGCTTTGTTATAAAGAAGCAAAGTTGTAAGAAATATTGTATGAGCTGAAACAGAGATATTGACTCTGGTGTCTTATCTATTAATTCACGATCTGCCGGTGCAGCCCTGTTTTAACTCGTAGATCTTTCTATCGGAAATATAAACGTTAGAATAAGCACGTGATCATGAAGCGGTTGGCCTCCGAGACCTTTCACAGAAGTCAAAGCGAAAATGAATAAACTACTGGATGACTAAGCGCCTCCAGATGCACCGATGAGTCGGTTGATAAATGTCTGTCGTTTCTGTATGTTCGTCAAGTGAAAAAGAAGCGAGTGAATCGACAGAAAAGTCTCAGTACCGGCATTTCACAAAATATATATGTATATGTAATATACATAGGGGAGAGTGGGGCAAAACGGACCCCTTAAGCATAAATAAACGATAAAAAGCTACAAATAGCTTAGATCAACTACCGGTAACCTAAAACTGATGTTTTGCTCGGAAACTTCGATAAATTTTTTTTTTTTTTCAAACAGCTGTCATTTCTACAAAAAAAATGTTTAAAAAATTGTTTCCTCCATTATGTCTTAGCTATTAAGACGTAAATAAATTTGAAAAAAAATTTAACATTTTTCGGATAACAGAAAAGAATTACACCATCAGCAAAGATTTTTCAAAGAGATTCCTACTTATTGGCTAATATCACCGTCATTTTTTCCAACCGCCTCTAAATTTCTGACTTTTTCTTTCTTTACCAAAAAAAATTGTTACCGATAATATAGCAAGTATATAGTGTACCATTTTTTAAACTGGCAAATTTACAACTAAATACATGGATTTTATACATTTTACGGTAAATTTACAAAAAAAAAAATGGTGACCAGTCATTTAACATCTAGATGTTGAAAATGACCAATTATTCCGGTTAAAGTACGACAAATTTTCGTTATCGTATTTTCTCACTCTCACTAATGACTCAAAATTTGTAGAAATAAATTACGGTAAAATACGATATCTTACGGTTAATTTACCCGAAATAAAAATACCGGTATCGCATTTATATTTTTTTTACTAAAAATTCCGGTAGCTCATTTTGCGTCCCAATTTTTGCTAAAAATATGATATCTTACGGTTAATTTACCCAAAATAAAAATACCGGTATCGCATTTATATATTTTTTTACTAAAAATTCGGGTAGCTCATGTTGCGTCCGAATTTTTGGTAAAAATATGATATCTTACGGTTAATTTACCCAAACTAAGAAAACCGGTATCGCATTGATATTTTTTTTACTAAAAAATCGGGTAGCTCATTTTGCGTCCAAATTTTTGCTAAAAATACGATATCTTACGGTTAATTTACCCAAAATAAAAATACCGGTATCGCATTTATATTTTCTTTACTAATAATTCGGGTAGTTCATGTTGCGTCCAAATTTTTGCTAAAAATACGATATTTTACGGTTAATTTACCCAAAATAAAAATACCGGTATCGCATTTATATTCTTTTTACTAAAAATTCGGGTAGCTCATGTTGCGTCCAAATTTTTGCTAAAAATACAATATCTTACGGTTAATTTACCTAAAAAAAAAATACCGGTATCGAATTTATATATTTTTTACTAAAAATTCGGGTAGCTCATGTAGCGTCCAAATTTTTGCTAAAAATACGATACCTTACGGTTAATTTACCCAAAATAAAAATACCGGTATCGCATTTATATTTGTTTTACTAAAAATGCGGGTAGCTCATGTTGCGTCCAAATTTTTGCTAAAAATACGATATCTTACGGTTAATTTACCCAAAATAAAAATACCGGTATCGCATTTATATTTTCTTTACTAATAATTCGGGTAGTTCATGTTGCGTCCAAATTTTTGCTAAAAATACGATATTTTACGGTTAATTTACCCAAAATAAAAATACCGGTATCGAACTTATATTTTTTTTACTAAAAATTCGGGTAGCTCATGTAGCGTCCAAATTTTTGCTAAAAATACAATATCTTACGGTTAATTTACCTAAAATAAAAATACCGGTATCGAATTTATATTTTTTTTACTAAAAATTCGGGTAGCTCATGTAGCGTCCAAATTTTTGCTAAAAATACAATATCTTACGGTTAATTTACCTAAAATAAAAATACCGATATCGCATTTATATTTTTTTTACTAAAAATTCGGGCTGCTCATTTTGCGTCTAAATTTTTGCTAAAAATACGATATATTACGGTTAATTTACCCAAAATAAAAATACGGGTATCACATTTATATTTTTTTTACTAAAAATTCGGGTAGCTCATGTTGCGTCCAAATTTTTGCTAAAAATACGATACCTTACGGTTAATTTACCCAAAATAAAAATACCGGTATCGCATTTATATTTGTTTTACTAAAAATGCGGGTAGCTCATGTTGCGTCCAAATTTTTGCTAAAAATACGATATCTTACGGTTAATTTACCCAAAATAAAAATACCGGTATCGCATTTATATTTTTTTTTACTAAAAATTCGGGTAGCTCATTTTGCGTCCAAATTTTTGCTAAAATACGATATTTTACGGTTAATTTACCCAAAATAAAAATACCGGTATCGCATTTATATTTTCTTTACTAATAATTCGGGTAGTTCATGTTGTGTCCAAATTTTTGCTAAAAATACGATATTTTACAGTTAATTTACCCAAAATAAAAATACCGGTATCGCATTTATATTCTTTTTACTAAAAATTCGGGTAGCTCATGTTGCGTCCAAATTTTTGCTAAAAATACAATATCTTACGGTTAATTTACCTAAAATAAAAATACCGATATCGCATTTATATTTTTTTTACTAAAAATTCGGGCTGCTCATTTTGCGTCTAAATTTTTGCTAAAAATACGATATATTACGGTTAATTTACCCAAAATAAAAATACCGGTATCGCATTTATATTTTTTTTACTAAAAATTCGGGTAGCTCGTATTGCGTCCAAATTTTTGCTAAAATACGATATTTTATGGTTAATTTGCCCAAAATAAAAATACCGGTATCGCATTTATATTCTTTTTACTGAAAATTCGGGCTGCTCATTTTGCGTCTAAATTTTTGCTAAAAATACGATATCTTACGGTTAATTTACTCAAAATAAAAATACCGGTATCGCATTAATATTTTTTTATTTTTTAAAATTTTATTTATTGACTAATGTACGATTTCTCCAACCTTTTACATACCCTCTCTTACACACTTACAAACATAAACTTCTTGTTATTATATAATATAATATAATCTTAGCAGTATCGCATTTATATTTTTTTTACTAAAAATTCGGGTAGCTCATGTTGCTTCAAAATTTTTGATAAATTTTGGCTCTATGCCTACATCTAAATTGCAGGGGGGCCGATATTGCCCCACTTCCCCCCACATACATATCGTGCGTTGTAAATATAAATATATGTAATAGACACAGATGAGGGGTTGACTATTTCTCTTTTCCTCTTGGTTCTTACGTGCGCAACTCGTAGCACATACTGTATATTACGTTGTACCTGTTGGACGGTGTACGGTATGGTAGGTTGAGTAGGTATATCCCGGGTGTGTCCGATGCGTCCGATAGGGCGGGACACGAGCATAAACAATTGCGCTTGGAGCCTCGCCCCCTTCCGACGCTCGACTCTTGGCGATATCTCGCAATAATAAAACGAGTTTAAGAATTTCGATGTGAGGAGGATATATACGCCGTGGAGGGTAGAAACGAGCAGCGAGGCGCACACCGGCATCCCTCATCCTCGAGGACGAACAACTCCTCCGATGAGCCGGACAAGCGCGCTCCCAACGCGCTTTCAACTCAGTGCCCACGGTATATATATATATATATATATATATATATATATATATCGCATATATATCGTACTCTTGGCGTGTACATTGTCCGCATTTGGACCCCGAGGGTGCCCAACTTCACGGAAGTACCGCACAAGTACAAAGACCCTAATGGTAAATGGAAATGAACTTTATTCTTCGTATTTCTCTGGAAAATTCATCAATATTTAAAGCAAAGCATCGTGTCAAATAATTTTTACGCGTTTCTCACTGTAAACTGAGAGAAGAGTTTGTTAAAAGTTAACAAATCTTGGTTAAATATGGCGAAATTAACCATTTAGTTATTCTTATTGAATCTCACCCCACATAGAAAAATATATATGTAACATATACGTCAAATATATGGCGCCAAAAAATTCTATATGTTGCATATATTCTGCATATATGTGTGCAAATATATATTCAAAATATATGGGATATATGTATGGAATATATGTAAAATATATTTCATATACGTTTAGCGCCAAAAAGTTCTATACGTCGAATATATCGTGCATATATTTCTATTTCCATGTGGGACTTGAGCCAAATAAGATTTGTCAACTATTAACAAATGTCAGCGAGCTTCATTTGCGACAAGCAAATTTTATTCAGCTCAAGTGAGATTCAATAAGAATAAGTAAATGGTTCATTTCGCCATATTTAACCAAGATTTGTTAACTGTTAACAAATGACAACAATCTTTTTTCTCAGTGTAATTAGGGGCCGTCCATAAATGACGTCACCACGGATTTGATCTTTTTGGACCCCCCCCTCCCTCCCCCTGGTCGCGTATTGTCACAATTGCAAAGCCTTCTCCCCAAACGTGACAACACGCGATTTCACCTGACTCCCCCCCCCCCCCATAATAAACTTAAAATAATTTCATTTTTTGTATTATCGATTTTGTATTTTCGCACTAGTCTCAAAAATTTTGTTTTTGGACACAGAATTTACTGTAAAAAATTCAAATACATAGTTCACGTAGTTTTTGAGAAATTCAAATTTTTAGTGATTATTACTAATTAAAAATTTTATTTACAGGAGAATTTTATTTTTAGTTGCTATTCTAGACTGACCCCTATTTTCGTTCTAGCCTCAAAAATATCGTTTTTGGACACAGAATTTACTATAAATTTTTTTTTTAAATCATCGACGTACTTTTAGAGAGATTCAAGTTTGGGGTTTTATTTTTTTAAAAAATGTTAATTTTGCTTTATTTTTAGCTGCTAATCTAGACTGCGCCCTACCCTGGGCCTAGGCTAAAAAATGTTGTTTTTGGACACAGAATTCACTATAAAATTTTTTTTTAAATCGTCGGCGTACTTTTAGAGAGATTCAAGTTTGGGGTTTTATTTTTTTTTTAAATGTTAATTTTGCTTTATTTTTAGCTGCTAATCTTGACCGCGCCTTACTCTGGGTCTAGGCTCAAAAATTTTGTTTTTGTACACAGAATTTACTGTAAAAAAAGAAAAAAAAATCGTCCACGTACTTTTTGAGAAAACACATTTTAGGTAATTAAAAAAAAACGAATTTTTAAAAAAATCTAAAAGAAATTCTAGAGTGTTTTTTTTATATTGTTCTACAACATCTCAAAAGGAAATAAAAAATATGAGGGTCGCGACCCTGACGATAACCGGTGGAATGCCTCATATATATCATAAATAGTCGAATGATAATAAATATTTTAATATTATTTATGAATAGTAGGAACAATAATGTAACTTTTCATACACCGGTTTAACAAAAACGTAAATACTCGGTTGGTTGACTAAAAATACTTCAAGACTAGTAAAAACGAAGATTACAAATCAAATAATCGGAAGATATCATTTCGTTATAGTGAAATCGAAATTAAAAGAAATTCCCCCAAGAGATTGCGAAATTTTGCGTGAGGTTTTACATGGTGGCCGCGGTCAGGGAAAACCGGGAAAAGTCAGGGAAATAAAAAATTGATCAGGGAATCAGGGAAAAGTCAGGGAATATCGAAATTAGTCAGGAAAAAAGTAGATTGTTGCCGAAGTTTCAATAACTGAATAAAAATCCAAAAAAGAAAGACTTGAAAAAAAAACAACCGAAAAATATTTGAAAAGAAAAAAAAACAAATAAAAATTTATATAAACATTACAACATAAATCTATTCGAACAAATCGAAGCACTCAACAAAAAATTTTAAAAAGTGTTATATATTACTAAAATAAGTATTACACTTCACATCAGTACTTAATCGAATTTAAAGCATTATAATTCCAAAGAACGTTTATGTTTTGAAACAGAAAATATATCTTCAAAAGTACTATTCGTTGTTGATCGAGAAATAAATAACTTATCAAAAACACGTATCTGTTTCTAATACATTTTTTTTTATTCGCGTTATAAATTTTTTAGTAGATGTCCTTAAAATTTCGGTCGGGGAAAATTGATAAATTAGTCAGGGAAAAGTCAGGGAATTTTTTCCGGAAAAAAAACGGCTACCATGATTTAAAAAAAAATGGAAATTCGTGACGTCACAATTGTGCCTCCCGCCCTCCCTCCTCTATCGTCACAAAATGTGTGATGACGTCATTTATGAACGGCCCCTTGATTTTATAAAGTCAATCGAAATACTCGATTATGATCGAAGTATCGATTATTATTATACATTGAAAATTTTCTTATTAAATAAGCAATTATATCGAGTTGCGAACGATCATTCGGTACCGTGAATTTCACTTATTTCAAGAATGTCTGCGTGTTCGCGCGTAACTTTATTGCATATATATATATATATATATACATATATACAGTAATAATGTAATACCTGCAAATTCGAAGAAAAACATTATTACCCATTATTATATCGGCGCGTGTCCACGCCCTGGACTTGCTTTGGCCACGTGCCACTCGGTCTCCGCGTCCGAATGCTGCAAAAAATAATCTCTTCGCGGGTAGACGCCGCGAGGAGTTGAACTCTCCGGGGGCCGAAACGACGAGTTCGTGCTTCTGGCATTACCGGACTTTCTTCGTCTCGAATTGCGTCATACGCGTGGCCCAGACTCTTCCATTCCTTTCAACATCTTCCATCATTCATTTATCGTTAAATTTTCCTTTTTTCTAAAATCTAGAATTGTATTATCATTTTTCCTTAAAAAATTAAAAACTCGGGATCAAATTAATAAAATTTCGTTTATTAATAAAATAATTGAATATAATAAATATAATAAAATGAAAAATTTAATAAAATAATTTCGTTCAAATAAAACTTAAAATCAATACGACTTATTTGAATGAAATAAATTCATTTTCATCAAAATTAAATCTTAATATGGTAGCATTTAAAGAAGAAATTGAATTAATGTCTGTATCGTATCGTAAATCGTATTAATTTTTAATAAAATTTAATTTATCTGAAAGAGATTCCATATTTTATTTAAATAAATCCATGTAACCCATTTCTGTGGGTGCGCATTAAATAATTATTTCCTTTGCCACTTTCCAAATGATGCAATCCAATTCTTTTAAATTTAATAAAAAATGTTGATGTGCATATATTATAATAGAAATAAATTTAATCGAATATACAGGCCTGTGAAGATAATTCTTTACGTTATATTCTCTTCGAATAATTTTGCAGTGGTGTACGGAAAAAAAGGCTTGGTTGGAACAGCCAAGTGCTATGGTTATATATGCGCCAGGCGATTAAATTGGTTAGACCAACCAAGTAAGTTGTTAGGCTACCAATTTTTTGGTTGGTCTAACCAAGTAATTTGTTAGGCTACCAATTTCTTGGTTGGTCTAACCAAGGCACTTGGTTAGCTTAACAATTTCTTGGTTGGACTAACCAAGTCACTTGGTTAGCTTACCAAGCGTCTTGGTTAGTCCAACCAAGTCACTTGGTTACCAACCAATTTCTTGGTTGGTCTAACCAAGTAATTTGTTAGGCTACCAATTTCTTGGTTGGTCTAACCAAGGCACTTGGTTAGTTTACCAATTTCTTGGTTGGACTAACCAAGTCACTTGGTAAGTTAACCAAGTGACTTGGTTGGACTAACCAAGTCGCTTGGTAAGCTAACCAAGTGACTTGGTTAGACCAACCAAGAAATTGGTAAGCTAACCAAGTGCCTTGGTTAGACCAACCAAGAAATTGGTAGCCTAACAAATTACTTGGTACTTGGTTGGACTAACCAAGTCGCTTGGTAAGCTAACCAAGTGACTTGGTTAGACCAACCAAGAAATTGGTAGCCTAACAAATTACTTGGTACAAGTGACTTGGTTGGACTAACCAAGTCGCTTGGTAAGCTAACCAAGTGACTTGGTTAGTCCAACCAAGAAATTGGTAGCCTAACAAATTAGTTGGTTGATCGAACCAATTAATCGGTTGACGCATATATAACCATAGCACTTGGTTGTTTCAACCAAGCCTTTCTTTCCGTGTGTAGAACTGTTGGCAAACCGTTTACGGCTTCTCCGCGGTGGCCTAAAATAGAGATGCGATTTTAATTGGTATAAGTGGCGATGGCGGTAGTTCCTATTGTAAGGACAGAGGGACGGTGAAAAAAACAGGGAGGCACAGTAGTCGTTGGTCCACACTGCGATTTGCCACTGCCTGATTCCACGTTCATCTCTCGATCCCTCGCTCATGTCCTCATCCAGCTTTTACGGTCAGCGCCACTCATCACTGCAGCCGGCACTCGCCACGCATCATCTACTACCTTTATTTCTTTTCCACTTCTGCTTAAGCCGAATCGTCGTCGTCGTCGTCGTCGTCGTTCTCGTCATTCGTGAATTGCGTACGTGCTCGACCGTTCGATCGATCTCCTAATTTATTAATGCGCTGTACGTGCGATTCAGAGTGCAAGCATGGCGGTGAGTCCGTAAACGAGCGTGGCCTAAACCTTTGAAAGGAATATCGAAATTAATCAAGATCGGAGACTGTTTGCGACTGCAGCTTCGATTCGTCAACGAGGCTGCTCAGAAATTGCTTACTTTTACTCGTTCTTTTTATTTTTTTACTATTGGACGAGCTTAATAGCGATAAGAAAAATGAGAACAGCAACGAACATGAGAAGAATAAGATTTTGCAAAGGTGGATCTTGATGATCGCTTTTTTGATTATTTTTTTTTATTATTCGCCATCTTTAGCAAAATCATGTGGCGGCCTCTGTGCTTATCGATTTTGGTTTCGCCATAGGAACCTTCTGAAAAGGTGGAAAATAATAAGGAAGTAAGCTGCTTTTTTTTCTCTTTCAATCTCACGAGAACAAAGTTTTTCTATGAGAAAGAAAAAAAAACAAGCCTGCAAATTAGAACTTTGCAAATTGCTTCATCATTGTTTTTGCTTTTTACAAAACTACCTCTATGAGGAATTATGTTAATCTATTTTGACTTCCTCATAGAGCGGAAAATAATGAGGAAGCAATTTGCAAGGTTCTACTTTGCAAGCTTGTTTTAGCTCAAAAGACATTTTTCTAAAAATTCAAATGAATTGTTTAAATTATTTGAAATATCACAAAATCAAAATTTCGTTACTAACTGTTTGTTACTAAAATTTATATGGCTTGATAAAATATATATCTCAAGTTTTGCAGCAGTTAATGCGATAAAGTGAATTTTTATAATAATTCAAAATTGCTTATAATCAAATTTTTTTACCGTTAGTCACTAAATTTTGATGGTTGAATATTATTCTTTCCATATTTTAAATTTCTGATTGATATCTTGTTTTTTGCCGAAGTTAATGCCGATATTTTTAAAAATATTTCGGAATTCCATAAAATCAGAATTTTTATATCGCTTGTCAGTAAATTATATATTTATCATGGCTGAATATTATTTTGTTCACATACTAAATTTGGGCTTGATATCACAGATAATATTTTAGATAAGTTAATGCCATAAAGTGATTTTTTTTTTAAATTCAAAATTTCATCAAATCTCAACCGCTTTACCGATTCTATCCAAATTCAATACCAAACAACATCCAGTGCACATGCTCTTATAAGGAACTATTTAGTATTATAGACTAATTTTTACAGAAGTTCGAGCGCCCACGTCCTTTTTTCAAAAAATGAAAAAAGCTGGGAAATCTAAATTTTCGCATGGATTTTGTCTGAAATTGCAACAATTGAAGAGGGTCTGCTGCTCCACCTGTGTGCCAAATTTAAGTTCGATAGACAAAACGGTTCTTGAGTTATCGACGTTCGAACTTTTGGCGTTGCATACACACACACCGAAAGAAAAAGTTTCATTGATTTACGGAAATCTTTGCCAATGAAATGAAATACTTGAATTTCAATACTATTTTTTCTTTGAATGATCTCAAACTCAATGAAAAGTAGTGACATTGATTTGAAGAAACATTTCATAAAACCAATGAACCTTTTTCATTGATTTCAAAGATATTGTCTCTGATTCAATGAAACCTTCTTCTTACCAGCTCAAAATTTCGAAACCTATTTTTTCCTGAAGTACGCGGCAGATAAAGCTCAAATTTTGTGAGTATGTAAGGAAGTACGGCAGAAATAGGCTAAGCTTCTGGCTCCCCGAAACTCGAAGCCGTTCGTTCAGGAGAGCCGAAAAACAAAAAAGTGAGGTTAGGTGCGAGAGAGAAATCAATGAAAACGTTTCTTTGAACCAATGAAAACGTCTCTTTAAAACAATGAAACTGTTTCTTTATTATATGCTCACTAAGTAAATCTTTATTTACAGGCAATGAAATGTTCTCTTTGAAATTCAAATGCACCATTTCATTGAAATCAATGAAAAAAAATCAGTCCACCCATTTCTTTGGCGTCAATGAAATCTTATCCCTCGGTGCACGGACATTATTTTTAGATAACTCTTCTGGACATTTTGGACAATTCTAAGTGACATAAAAGTCTCGAAATTTTGTTTTTTCTTCAAAACAAATCTTCCTCTATGAGGAAGCAAAAAAAATGTTTTAGATGAAATTGAGTGTCACTCTTTGATGAGAAAATAAAATAAAAAGAAAGAAAAAGAAACAGGAAGGCCTTTTCGTTGGCCATATACTCGTGTGTGAAAGGGAACAATGGGGGCACCGCAAGGTCTAAAACCGTGCAAACAAATAGCCAATTAAAATTCCAGTTGTACCCGGGCAACATACTTGTTAAAAGTGGGGGAGTACGCATTATAGGACAACAACAACACAGCCATGCATTGTGCCTCCAACGATGGGAATTCACGGTTGCTGTTGACTTTAACATGTAGTTATAGCCCGAAGGCGATGCGCAGTCCCGAGCACACATATAGTCCGCGTATTTCGCTTTATACTCAACACAGGAACATATACATCATATTTAAAAAATATAAAATCTCCGCGGATAAACTTATAATAATAATAATAACATATAACTCTGCCTGATGTTCACGTACGTCGTACAAACACACTGTTTAGCTTGTCACAAAAAAGAATCGTGGAATATTTATTGCACTGGCGATATAATAGAATCAGCGTTGTAAATGCCTAAAATACTTATAGAAATAATGATGATGATACGATCAGCTCTATAATTATGATTTTATAATAATAACATGTAGCGATTGTAATACGATGATTAAACTTCGGAATGGCTGCAAAAATTATTATTTTTCAATAAATATTCACGGTAATCCTTTTGAAAAAATGAAAAAAAAGTAATGCATAACATATTTCTTCCATTTTGCTTCTTCATAGAGGAAGCTTTGTTTTCGTGAAAAATTTTTTTTTCGAGATTTTCATGTCAGTACACTCAGAATAGTCCAAAACGTCGAGAAAAGTGATTTAGAAAAAATGTCTGTATGTGTGTATGTGTGTGTGTGTGTGTGTGTATGTTACACGCTCAAAAAATGTAAACTTTTATGGCAATACGTCAGTTCTACAGAACCCATCTCTACACAGACCTATCTGTACACGAGCATCTGTACACCATTTTTTTTTAGACGCGTTTAATTGAGCACAACGAAATTGTACACAACACGAACTTGACAAAGCGGAATTTAAAACGGATAACCTTGTCACGACGAAACCTTGCGGAAATTTAGTTCGACACGGAAAAATTGATCACGTCAGTAATCGTTATGACAAAACTTTGCACAGCATACTCTGGGCACCATCAATCTACTCACAGCACTAGTTCGACACAACAAATTTCTTCGTAGCACAAGATCGAAATGGTAAATCGCGACACGGCACCATTTTGTAACGACAAATCTCTACACAACGCGAGTACGGCCCGGTAAAGTTTGCCACGACGAACCTTCGACACGACACAAGTTGTACACGACGATGTTCTACACAGACCCATCTCTACACAGACCCATCTCGACACCGACGCTAATCTTCCGATGGTAAATCGGATAATATATTTACGGACTGGCAATTTTGCGTTGAGCCGGCAAAATAGATATGCAACAGAGTTTTCGTCAATTGCAGTGGGAGTGCGATTTACCATCGGAAGATTAGCGTCGATGTCGAGATGGGTTCTGTAGAACTGACGTATTGCCACTTTTATAACTCGGGAACGCCTCGAGATATAGAGCTGAAATTTACACCATAGATAGAGGGGTCAATCCTCATCGTTCATACCAATTTTTGTAAAAATCCCCATGATCATTAAATTTTTACGCGGTTTTGAATTTTTTCAAAAATGTCTGTTAACGCGATAACTCTTTTAATTTTCGAGATATTAAGCTCAAAATTGGTATGTACGTGAGCTTTCATACACCGGTGATCCCTATTAAATTTGGTTAAGATCGGTTGAAACGTTAAAATTTTATGAGATTTTGATTTTTTGAATTTTTTGATTTTTTTTCTGCGATGCGAATTTTGGTATGAAATATCAAGCTGGGAGTCAAATGAGTGCCAAATTCATGATTAACAGAAAAATACGTCAGATATAGCCCAAAAATGTTGAACGATAACATATTTTCATAGCAATGTTGTACAGTCTATATTGCGAAAAGTAGCGATTTATGTCGTATAAACTTGCCATATCCTTGCTTCCCAATGAAATTTCGGAAACCACCGATTTCTATCGTGTTCTACAAAAAAGAACAGAGAAGATAGAGTATTCGAGGGAGTTTCTGGACCGTTTGTCCTTATTATATTTTCACAAAGCAAGAGTGTGCGCTTATTTATATTTAGGGTAGAATTACCGGTTGGGGCCACTGTACCGGTTTTGGCCACCCCCACACTTAAATACGTTTTTCGTGGTTATTTTAATTCTGTACCTGTATTTAATCATAATTTTTCATAACGTTGTATATTTTGGAAACATTTATCGTCATTTTGACGTCCGTTCGTCTCCATTACAAAAAGTACTGTATCAGTAATTAAAGTATCATCAGCTGATTCATCAAATTCTTAACTCCTTACGGAATTCGACACGATTTTGACGAAAACTCTAGATACATATTCGGATTATATAGTTAGCGAATTGCACGCAGCTTTGCACATATCAATCTTAAGAATCATCACTGCAAATGTTGATGTACTAAAAGTTTGAAATAAAGCTATACATTTATAAAAAATACGATGACCACAACTGGTACATGGAATAAGCATGTTGCCCCGGATATGGCCATGGTAATATAATCATTAATTTATCGTTAATTATTACACAATCAATTCATAAATTCGTAAAGAAGAAACAAAAAAACCAAAAAAACGCTAAGAAAAATATATCCTTAGAAATGTATACTAAAAAAGAAGGTAAAGCGGTGGAACACCTTTCATGTTGAAGATTCCCATCATTATGCAATGAGAAAATCTATTTCGGAAAGAACTCTGGTAAAAATAAAAATAAAAGTTTAAAGAGTAAAACATTAATATAATGTATGACTATTTGTGACAAAGAAAGCTGCTACGAAAAAGTGCAAAACGAAGGAGACGAATGTCAAAAAAGGTTAGTTAGGTTCACAGATGGTATCTGTGCTTTAAAGACATTTTCGGGTAGAGGAATTAGATGCTTTCATAAGAATACGATTTTGATTTATTAAACACACCTTACAAAATGTTTCAAGTGCAATGAATATTGAGTTATTCTAATTTTAAGCATGGCCAAAACCGGTACATTACTGTAGCCAAAACCGGTGCATAGGTGGTCAGAACTGGTAAAATGGCTATGCTCCTACTTTTTTCTATTTTCCAGTGTTTTCTCGACACATATGAAGATTTTAATGCTAGAAATCTGAAATTATATTCTTCTCAGATATGAAAAGTATAGGTCCAAAACAGTTTTATGATATTTGGTCCCAATCACAAGTACTTGAAAATGGGAAAATTCTTAAAGTGGCCACAACCGGTACTTCTACCCTATTTGAAACAAGGATGCAAAGCAGAACCTTGCACATTGCTTCCTCATTATATTTCGCTTTTTACAAAGCTTCCTCTATGAGGAAGCCAAAATCAATTTCCATACTTCCTCTTAGAGGTTGCTTTGTAAAAAGCGAAATATAATGAGGAAGCAATGTGCAAGATTCTGCTTTGCATCCTTGTTTTCCACTATTTCTTGCAATATTAAAGCGAAAATTAGTATTTTTTTCAGCTATTCAAATGTTCACACTCTATTTTATAATCACTACATATTATTATTATGAAATCATAATTGCAAAACAAATTGTACTGTAAACTATATCTCATGAATTAATGGGGATTTACAACTCTGAATAGAATATTGATAGTCAGTGGATTAATTGGAACAAATACGAAGGTAAACTTAATTGCACCGAGGGTTATAAAATAAACTATATATTATTGAATAATTATTGATCAAACAATTATCGCGATGGACTCGCGGTGGAAATCTTGGCGAGCCGATCTCGCGAATTTTCAATCCGCTGTTAGGTTAGCCTGAATGCAAAAGTGAGAGAGGGAGTGATAATAAAGCCGAAAGTAAAAGGACGATGCCAAGTCGAGAGTTCTTGGACATGGGCAAAGGGATTGGGGGTAAGGTAGAAAACGATTACTAAATTATAAACGCGTCCGTTTAGATACGATCGGAAAGCCATAATTGCAGTACTATTCGTACATTATTGGCTCGTATATTATTTGACGGGATTCAATAACTTCTGTGCAAGACGCGCGAGACGGCTGCTGGTGCCGATCCTATCTCTCCGTCGTTAAGCCGCATTCGCAATATCGATCGACGCCCTGATGAATGGTCCCCCCCTTGCCCCACGCGCTTCGTCGTTACTTTATTTTATCTTCGTGCATTTCTATCTCGTTTTTTTAGAGAAATTTTTTATTTTTTATTTTTTTTTTTTATTATTCCACGGCGATTATTAACGTTAAAATTGAATGCACGCCGTGCTGCGGTGCGGTCCGACGGCCACCGCATCGGCCGGATCTCCCTCCTTGCGAACGCGCGCCCTCTACCACGTGCCAAGTAAAAAGATACAGCGAATCAGTTTCCGAGACTATCTTTTTGCCTTCTCGCTCGATGGGCTTGCCGATTTCATCTTCGATATTCGCTATTCCTTCACTCTCTTCTTCGCTCAAAGTCATGCTCAATTTTTATTCATTATTCTTTCATTTTCAGCAAATATTATAAAGATTATTTTCGTCTATTGCTTCCTCATAGAGCAAGCTTTGTTTTCATGAAATAAAAAATTTCGTGATTTTCATGTCAGGACACTCAGAATGGTCCAAAATATCGAGAAAAGTGGTTTAGAAAAAATGTCTGTATGTATGTGTGTATCAGAGTTGTAAATGTCTAATACTTATAAAAATGAAGGTGATGATACAATCAGCTCTACACGGAGAGAAAACTTTTGTTGCATCAGCAAATCAGTTGCTAATATAGTGACAGCAAAGACTTATTTCTTAGCCTATCAAAAATTATTTGCTAGGCTTGTCAAAAAATTTGCTAGACCAGCAAAAAGATTTGCTAGAACAGCAAAATTATTTGTTAGGCCAGCAAATACATTTTCTACGCCAACAAATAAAGGCTGCTGTCACTATGCTAGCAAATGATTTTTCTCCGTGTGTAATTATGATTTCATAATAATAACATGTTGTGATTATAATACGATGACTAAACTTTTGAATAGCTGCAAAAATCATTATTTTTTCATAAAATTTCATGATAATTTTTTTGAAAAAATGAAGAAACATAATTAATGCATTAAGAAAGTAATGCATTAATTATCTCTTCCATTTTTTCCACTATTTTTTCCAATATTTAAGCGAAAATTAGTATTTTTCCGGCTATTCAAATATTTACACTCTATTTTATAATTACTACATATTATTATTATGAAATCATAATTACAAAACAAACTGTATACTGTAAACTATGTTTCATGAATTAATGGGGATTTACAACTTTGGTGTGTATATGTGTGTGTGTGCAGGACTTTGAAAATTCAATCACCGATAATTCAAGAACCGTTCAACCGATTGAGCTAAAATTTGGCACACAAGTGAAGCTACAGCTCTTCTTTGACTGTTGAAATTTTTTACGAATTGTATGCAGAAATTTTTATTTTACAGCTTTTTGAAATTTTTCAAAAAAGGACGTCCGGGCTCTAGGTTTCGCAAAATTAGCGATATTTTACTAAATAATTCTCCATACGTACAGGTACTCTTAAGGTTGTTTGGTATTGAATTTGACCGAAATCGGAAAAGCGGTTCGGATTTTATCGAGTTTTGAAATTTTCGAAAAATTTACATTGTTGCCCTAACTTTATCAAAACATGAGACAACGAACTTAAATTTTATTCATGAAATCGGTACTATTCTGCGATGATTAGTACATAGTTTCGTCATAATCTGTAATGTAGTTCAAATTCATCAGAATTTTAACTTGTACTTGTACTAAATAAAGCTGCAAAGTAGAACTTTGCAAATTGCTTCCGCATTATTTTTGGTTTTTTACAAAGTTTCCTCTATGAGGTAGCCAAAATCAATTGACATACTTTCTTATAGAGGTAGCTTTGTAAAATACCAAAAATAATGAGGAAGCAATTTGCAAAGTTCTACTTTGCAGATTTTTTTTTAAGTTTTTCAGGTCAGGACATTCAAAATGATCTAAAATGACCAGAAAAATGGTTTAGAAAAAATATATGGATGTGTGTGTGTCTGAGTTAAATGAGTTTATATAAAAAAAGCTACGTTAAAGGAGGATCGGTATTGAATTTGGGATGAATCTATAAAAAAGTTCGGTTCTTATGGAATATTGAGTTTTCAACAACAAAATATTACGTTTTGCTCTAACTCACGTCAAATTTTACCAAATTAACTGAAATTTTCTAATGACGAAAAATAACATTCAGCACTGCTGCGTATTAAATTTGGTGATGATCGGTAAAGCGGTATGGATTTTATGTGATTTTGAATTTTTCAAAAACTAAGTATAGAGGTAACGTAAAAAGTTGCAAAGTAGAACTTTGCACATTGCTTCCTCATTCATTTTCATTTTTCACAAAGCTTCCTCTATAAGATAGCCAGAATTACTAAATGAGCCAGAATAATAAAAGTTTACAGTACAATTTGTGTTGTAATTATGATTTCATAATAATAATATGTAGTGATTATAAAATAGAATGTAAATATTTGAATAGCTGGAAAAAAAAAACTAATTTTCGCTTTAATATTGCAAGAAATAGTGGAAAAAATGGAAGAAATAAGTAATGCATTACTTATTTTTTTCCATTTTTTCAAAAGGATTACCGTGAATTTTTATTGAAAAATAATAATTTTTGCAGCCATTCCAAAGTTTAATCATCGTATTAAAATCGCTACATGTTATTATTATAAAATCATAATTATAGAACTGATCGTATCATCATCATTATTTCTATAAGTATTAGGCATTTACAATTCTGTTATAGTGGTGGCTTTGTGAAAAATGGAAATTAATGAAAGTTCTACACTCAGAGAAATCGTAGTAGTTCAGTCAACTATAAAGTGACAACTATTAAGTTTTAGTCCATCCAACTATTTTCATAATTACGATAGCTGTGAAAATAGTTATGTACAACTATTTCGTAGTTATAGCAACTATTTGATAGTTGTGGCAACTATTAAAAAAGGATGCAAAGTAGAACCTTGCACATTGCTTCCTCATTATTTTTCGCTTCTTACAAAGCTACCTCTATGAGGAAGTATGTTATTCAATTTTTGGCTTCCTCATAGAGGAAGCTTTGTAAAACGCGAAAAATAATGATGAAGCAATGTGCAAGGTTCTACTTTGCATCCTTGTTTTAATTAGATAAATATATATGTTGTGGATTCGCTTTTTCTATTTCGTTATTGCGTTATTTCGTGATTGTTAGAGCGTTTCCGAAGTGAATGTGATAATGTATATTTTTAAAAATAATTCAATATTCCATAAAATCAAAAATTTCATACCGTTCGTCACTAAATTATACGTATATAATGGCTGAATATTGTTTCATTTATATACAAAATTTGAGCTCGCTATCTTAAGTTTTGCAAAAGTTACAATAGAGCGATAATGTCAATTTTTTGAAAAATTCAAAACATCATAAAATTTTTACGGCTCAACCGATCTTAACCAAATTCAATAGCGATCACCGGCATATGAAAGCTCAAGTTCATACCAATTTTTAGATCAATATTTCGAAAATTGAAAGAGTTATCGCGTAAACAGACATTTTTCAAAAAATTAAAAAACGCGTAATAATTTAACGATGAAGTGGATTTTAACAAAAATTTGTATGAACGATGAGGCTTGATCCCTCTATCTATGGTCCAAATTTCAGCTTGATATCTCAAGGCATTCTCGAGTTATAAAGGTTTACATTTTTCGATTGTGTAACATACACACACACACATACACACACACACACACATATACAGACATTTTTTCTAAATCACTTTTCTCGATGTTTTGGACCATTCTGAGTGTACTGACATGAAAATCTCGAAAAAAAAAATTTTCACGAAAACAAAGCTTCCTCTATGAGGAAGCAAAATTGCTTGTATGAACTAAAAATTAATAGTTGTCACTTTATAGTTACAAATACCACAATTTTCTCTCAGTGTACTTTGCAACTTTTTTCTTCTTCTATGTCCTCAATTAGTTTCACTTCTAATCGGTTTTTAACAACAACGAACCGTCAATAAACACGAAGAATTCGCTTGCAACACATATTGAGAGTACTGGTCTGGCGGGCGCGCCTCGGGACGTGTATATAGGGCTATCCACGAGACTACCCGCGGCTAATTTACAGCGCCGCTTGACCATCCTGCTTGGATAACTTCCAAGACGCTCTTGCAGTTGCCGCTGCGCTCGACCCTTTCTCGATTCCCGTGGCTTCTCTGGCTTACCTATGTGCGCGATATGTACCCACGTAAAAAAATTATATACCGTTCGACCTAAGTAAAAAAAATTATATGTAGTCCGACATATGAAATTGGATATATATATAGTGTGTATAAACTTTATATGCAATTTAAATATAAGACCAACTGTGAAGTTGGGTTTATGTATAAATTGTATATAAATTGCATATGTAAACTATATATGCTCATTTCTATGTTTAAAACTATATATTTGTTTTATATAGTCTATATACGGGGCATCCCATGTCAACTCGGTCAACGGCTGACCCTCAAATTTTTATTTTTAGTGGCAATTTTTTATTTTATTCTTCCAACTGGAAAATGCATGCAGATATTTTTTTTTTTTGATTTCTTTTTATCGAAATTTTTGAGTTATGAATAATTAAAGCTATCTAAAAAACGCCCTAATTTAAAAATCCCAAATTTTTTTTTTTATCGTATTGCGAATTGACTCATTGTCAGAGAAGTTGTGCAAGCGCTGACACAATTATATAATGACAAACATCCGTTTTTAGTAGTTGAGATAATAAAATAATTGGAACTATATTTTCATTGTTGTGGCAAATATTTTGTAGTAACTGTTTTAATTATTAAAAACTGCACGCAATCTGATGTCAAAAATTAAAAAAATAATAATAAATAGAAATAAAAAAATGAAATTTTTCACGTACTCTCAGAGTGTACTATTGGGAAGCGACGTTATTGTGAACTGTTGGAGAGATTTTCTTACATGTATATCAACGTACTTATACCTACTATGGTACATGGGTCATTCCATACCAAGTGGGCCATTAATTTTCCATCACGCCAATTTTTCTGTAGTTTGTAAGCATAATAATAAAAATTCTGTGAAATTTTGAGAAAAATCGGAATGATCTATCTCAAAGAAAAAAATATTATTACTTTATTTTGACAAAAAATAACGGAAATTTTTTTTGATCAGCTATGGACATTTTTTAATTGAAAAATACATTCAAAAACTTAAATTTTATACAGGAACAAATTTTTTGTACGATCGGTAATTTTGAGTATACAGCGAATTGAAATAAATGAAATTTAAAAAATCGTTATTAAATTTTGGGCAAACCATAGGTACTAAAATTCTGAAATAATTTATAGACGTTCGTGATACCCGAAACAACTTTTGAAAAAATTATGAAGACTTTTGGCGACCATGCTAAATTTGAGTGACACACTTGGTATGGAATGACCCATATGTCTGAGGTCGTGGGCGTACAAGCTCGATAACTTGTCTTGCTGATGGCCAACGGTTCATCTCGTTGGCCCCTTGGTTCGACGTGTGACCGGTAAGACGTCGTCGAGGGGCTCTCGATAATAAAGCGATCGGACGTTTCGCCCGTGGGTATAAATTTCACTGCTGCTTGTGAAACCCAGCAAGAAGCCACACATAAGCCACGGGGTTTCGCTACATGTCCAGTCAGCCAGCTTTCCGCTTTATTCTGTGGATTCCATGCGCCTTTATTAACTACATGTACCTGTACGTGAATTTTGCACTTACAATAACGAGAAAACATCGAAAATTCTCCTTAAGCAAATATTCTCAATCAGTCGAAACGCTTGCCTCAGTTTTCGTCTTTGGTATACAGTTACAAAAAGGATGCAAAGTACATCCTTTTGCACATTGCTTCCTCATTATTTTTCGCATTTTACAAAGCTACCTCTATGAGGAAGTATGTTATTCAATTTTTGGCTTCCTCATAGAGGAAGCTTTGTAAAATGCGAAAAATAATGAGGAAGCAATGTGCAAGGTTCTACTTTGCATCCTTGTTTTAATTAGATAAATATACATGTTGTGGATTCGCTTTTTCTATTTCGTTATTGCGTTATTTCGTGATTATTAGAGCGTTTCCGAAGTGAATGTGATAATGTATATTTTTAAAAATAATTCAACATTCCATAAAATCAAAAATTTCATACCGTTCGTCACTAAATTATACATATATAATGGCTGAATATTGTTTTATTTATATACAAAATTTGAGCTCGCTATCTTAAGTTTTGCAAAAGTTACAATAGAGCGATAATGTCAATTTTTTGAAAAATTCAAAACATCATAAAAATTTTACGGCTCAACCGATCTTAACCAAATTCAATAGCGATCACCGGCATATGAAAGCTCAAATTCATACCAATTTTTAGATCAATATCTCGAAAATTTAAAGAGTTATCGCGTAAACAGACATTTTTCAAAAAATTAAAAAACGCGTAATAATTTAACGATGAAGTGAATTTTAACAAAAATTTGCATGAACGATGAGTCTTGATCCCTCTATCTATGGTCCAAATTTCAGCTTGATATCTCAAGGCATTCCCGAGTTATAAAGGTTTACATTTTTCGATTGTGTAACATACACACACACATACACACACACACACACACACATACACACACACACACACACACACACACACACACATACAGACATTTTTTCTAAATCACTTTTCTCGATGTTTTGGACCATTCTGAGTGTACTGACATGAAAATCTCGGAAAAAAAAATTTTCACGAAAACAAAGCTTCCTCTATGAGGAAGCAAAAGGATGCAAAGTAGAACCTTGCACATTGCTTCCTCATTCTTTTTCGTTTTTTACAAAGCCGCCTCTATGAGAAAGTTTCTTTATTTTATTTTTGTCTTCCTCATAGAGGAAGCTTTGCGATGGATGAAAATTATTAACGAAGTTGATGATTTTTGACGTTTTACGAAATCCTAAGCGACACCAATGAATTTTAAAAAAATTCAAAATCACGTAAAATCCGAACCGCTTTACCGATTATCACCAAATCTGGTACGTAGTAGGGCTGAATGTTATTTTTCCTGTGTAGAAAATTTCAGTCGATTAGTTGAAATTTTACCTGAATTAGAGGAAAACGAAATTTTTTTGAAAAATTCAAAATCTCATAAAAACCGAACCGCTTTACCGATTTCGCCCAAATTCAATACCAAAGATCGTATCACTTTGTTCAATTTTAATACGAAGTTTCGTTTTAAAATTTTAATTCGTTCGAGCTAGAGCATTTATGTACTTTTTTCAAAATTTCAAAATTCTTATAAAAATGAAATGCGTTAAGCGATTTTTGTAAAATTTTTACCAATTGAAGATTAACCAGTACTGTACATGTTGTTTAAATTTTAGCTATTTCGGTCGAATACTTTATAAGTTGGAGTTATATGAATTTTTGGCCTTTCATCACACGTACACATACATCCGGACAATTTTTCTAAACCACTTTTCTCGACGTTTCAGACCATTTTAAAGGTTTTGACATGAAAATCTCGAAAAAAAAATTTTTCATGAAAACAAAGCTTCCTCTATAAGGAAGCAAAATATTGTAAATTTACTGTAACAAGTAATATAAAATTTACAAAACTGGTGTGTGAAATAATGACTCTAAAACATTCACTATAAAATTGACAATAGTACAGTAAATGTATGTACGTGATGATTAATTTTTCAAATACTGTCACGAAAATTACAAAACTTTTGTAGTAATCTAGTTATTACATGATCAAAAATAGTAAAATTTCGCTTAAGTTCTTAATATTAGTTAAAAGGTTTGTAAATTCATATGCAGGTCTTTTATATCTGCATAAAAATTACAAGTTCATGTTAATTTATGCGTATGTTAATTTTCATGTGTCTTGGAATCAAACATATTGAATAAAAAGTAAGAAATGTAACGGATAATAAATTTCCAGTCGACCGCGACGGTAATTTAAAAATTTCGAGCTATCTGATTTTATAAATATACAGGTGCACCAAATTTAAAAAAGTACAGAATGAAAATTCTTAGTATTTTATAATAGTAAATTTACAAATTTCACAATTTTTTTTCAGTATTTTTACTTAAAGTATCTAATACAGATGGACCAAAAATGTATGGTACAGGTTGTGAATAAAAACTTCCAGTCCAGTATTGTAATTTTCTGTATCACTAAAGTTCGCAATGTTGGCGCAATGCAACGATCTCACCTGTCAGACAACTAGTGGATATGGCTAACCTAATAAAACGGCTGATATTAAACGACATTTAACTTTCTTAAGGAACATAAATATTAGACCGATTTAGTGCGATAAATATTGTTGAATATTCACAAAGATATGCAGGGAGAGAAATTTCTATGTTGTGACAACATAAAACGAGGACAACAAAAATCGTTACGTTAGGCTGGCAAATCTTTTGTTCGGCTGACAAATAAGTTTTGCTATATTGACAAATCTTTTGTTCGGCTGACAAATCATTTTGCTGAGCTGAGCAATTTTTTCGCAAGCCTAACGTAACGAAATTTCTGTGTTTTGACAATATAAAACGAGGACAACAAAAATCGTTACGTTAGGCTGGCAAATCTTTTGTTCGGCTGACAAATCAGTTTTGCTATGTTGACAAATCTTTTGTTCGGCTGACAAATCATTTTGCTGAGCTGAGCAATTTTTTCGCAAGCCTAACGTAACGAAATTTCTGTGTTGTGACAATATAAAACGAGGACAACAAAAATCGTTACGTTAGGCTGGCAAATCTTTTGTTCGGCTGACAAATCAGTTTTGCTATGCTGACAAATCTTTTGTTCGTCTGACAAATCGTTTTGCTGGGCTGAGCAATTTTTTTTGTAAGCCTAACGTAACGATATTTCTGTGTTGTGACAACATAAAACGAGGACAACAAAAATCGTTACGTTAGGCTGGCAAATCTTTTGTTCGGCTGACAAATCAGTTTTGCTATGTTGACAAATCTTTTGTTCGGCTGACAAATCATTTTGCTGAGCTGAGCAATTTTTTCGCAAGCCTAACGTAACGAAATTTCTGTGTTGTGACAATATAAAACGAGGACAACAAAAATCGTTACGTTAGGCTGGCAAATCTTTTGTTCGGCTGACAAATCAGTTTTGCTATACTGACAAATCTTTTGTTCGTTTGACAAATCGTTTTGCTGGGCTGAGCAATTTTTTTGTAAGCCTAACGTAACGAAATTTCTGTGTTGTGACAACATAAAACGAGGACAACAAAAATCGTTACGTTAGGCTGGCGAATCTTTTGTTCGGCAGATAAATCAGTTTTGCTATGCTGACTAATCTTTTGTTCGTCTGACAAATCGTTTTGCTGGGCTGAGCAATTTTTTTTGTAAGCCTAACGTAACGATATTTCTTTGTTGTGACAACATAAAACGAGGACAACAAAAATCATTACGTTAGGCTGGCAAATCTTTGGTTCGGCTAACAAATCAGTTTTGCTATACTGACAAATCTTTTGTTCGTCTGACAAATCGTTTTGCTGGGCTGAGCAATTTTTTTTGTAAGCCTGAGGTAACGAAATTTCTGCGTTGTGACAACATAAAACGAGGACAACAAAAATCGTTACGTTAGGCTGGCAAATCTTTTGTTCGGCTGACAAATAAGTTTTGCTATGCTGACAAATCTTTTTTTCGTCTGATAAATCGTTTTGCTGGGCTGAGCAATTTTTTTGTAAGCCTAACGTAACGATTTTTGTTGTCCTCGTTTTATGTTGTCACAACACAAAAATTTCTCTCCGTGTGTATCTACTTTTATGTCAGACAAATCCATAGAAAATTTTTTACGGGCAAAAAACTACAAGCAAATATTTTGAATACAGTAGAGAAAAGGTTCATCGCATTCCAAAATTCCCAAATCTTTTCCCTCTCGATAAATTCAAGTATATTTAAAGCCGACGAAAGTTGGATAAAAATTTCCGGTCGACGTGACTCGACTGTTACGCTTCTGCTGTCGTCTATGGTTCGCCGTGTTAATACTCACCGAATGAATGGGACACGATCGGTAGACGTTTGTAAGATCTTGGGACACCATCGTGTCGCGTTATCGTCATCATGCGCTTCAGATTTAGCGTCAGGACCTCGACGCGGTCATGCCTGACACGAGCAATGCTGACCACGATGACTATACAGAGAAAGTAAGAGAGATAGATAGATATAAAGGAAGGTAGAAGGGATGCTGGCAATCCTGTGCACCCAGAGTTGCCTAATCTCGTCAACCGATCTTTAGCTCGTCGCTCGAGTCGTCGAGACGGCGTGTCCTCGCGGATCCTCCACCAGCAGGGGACCTCTTACTCTATCTTTTTCTCTTTCTTACTTCTTGTCTTTTATTCTCTTATCTTCATTTCTTTCTTTCTTCCTTTCTCTCTCTTTTCCTTTCTTTTCGCTTGCGAGATCGTAAACCTCGTGCGTCCATTTATCGTCACGTTGGGATCGGCTCAGATAGCTTTGTAGAATTACGGTGGCTATCATTCTCTCCTGCATCGCGTATATTCTACCCTTATTTATCGCCAAAAAAGTGGAACTTTGCACATTGTTTCCTCATTAATATTCATTTTTCACAAAGCCATCTCTATGAGTAAGCGTATTTATTGATTTTGGCCTCCTCATAGACGAAGCTCTGTGAAAAATGGAAATAAATGTGGAAACAATGTGCAAAGTTCTACTTTGCAACTTTTTTCGTAACCTATATAGTTCTTGAAAAATTCAAAATCACGTAAAAACCAAACCGCTTTACCGATCACGACCAAATTTGGTAGGTAGCAACGCTGAATGTTATTTTTCATATGTAAAAAATTTCAGTTGATTTGGTGGGATTTTACATGAGTTAGAGCAAAACGAATACTTTTTAAAAATTTCAAAATCCTATAAAAACCGAACTTTTTTACAGATTTATTCCAAATTCAATACCGATCCTCCTTTAACATAGCTTTATTCATGAAAAATTATTTAGCTCAATAACTAAAAATTTGCGGATGCTAGAGAACGTAGAGACATTTTTCAAAAATTACAAAGTCAAATAAAATTTGAACATATTATTGAATTTTTTTGAAAATTACCACAAACAAAGGCGTCGTCCTGCTTCACATTTCTTCTAAATTTCAGCTCGATTGTTAAAGCAGTTCTTGAGATATGTAAGTTTTAATTTTAAGTGGCAGCCACACCCCGTGCAGAAATATAGTTGGGGCTCCAACTTGGCCCTTTCTAGATGGCCCTAATTGTAGTAGGGGCCCTACTAGGCTAGTCACGCTTGAAACTACGGGCCTTTAGAGGCTCAATATGGGCGACCCTAGTGAGGGTTCCACATTTAAGCCTGATTAGACCCCGAAGTTTGTCGTGGCCGCCTCTGTTGAGCCTAGTAGGGTTCTAGAGTGGATTCCCTATTGTCGATGCCACGTTTATACCTAAAAAGGCCGCTTATTTAATCGCGGCTGCCCGAACTAATTTCTGTACTTTTTTCTAAACCACTTTTCTCGTCGTTTTACACCATTTTAAGTGTATTGACATAAAAAAAGTCGAAAAAAAAATTTCGCACGAAAACAAAGCTTTCTTTATGAAATAGCAAAAAAACATCAATATCCAAACGATCTATTATTGGAAAAACGGATTGAATAAAATAGCTTTAATTAAAATTATCGGCTGAAATATCGGTTCCAGTAATTTTTACGAAAGCATAATAATAATAATGTCCTGTGATAGGCATAATTCCCATTCTTCTATGATCGTTGATTTTCAATAATAACAAAAAAAAAACATACAGCATCTAAAAATCAGTGCCTACGGAATACTAATTTTTTAACGAGTTTCTTCACCGAAAGGAAAAACAATTTAGATGCAGTGAGAATTGTTTCCTTCGACGAAACTTACATTAGAGAGTCCCGTCGGAAGAATAAAGGTTTTGGGTGAATGGCTTCATCGGAAAAGGATACACATCAAGAATTCTGGTTTCTTGATGAGATTACGGCACTTTTTCCGAGACAACGAAGAATAACGGGTTCCTCGGAAGGACGAACGATCTTTGACTCGCTGTTTTGGGTCTGTTCCAGCGGAAAGGAAAACTTTCGATTATCGCCATCTGATCTTCGTTGAAGTCTTCATCTACTTTTTTTCTTAGAGTTAGGACGTAATTTTTTGTAAAAAGGTCGTGAGAGAATTTGGTCCTTTCCGCCAGTTTGCTTTGAGTAACTTCTATTTTCTTCAAAATTTTATCAGCATCATTTATTTTCTGGGCCTTTTCTTTCTTTATCGACGAATATTGAAATGGCTTAAAATGTCAAGAAAAGTGATTTAGAACCAAATAATCTGCATATGTATGTCAGTTTTGTTTAGTTAGCAGTTATAATGACTGCATGAGCACACAGATACAGCAAAATGTAATTTGACTTCATAGTAAAACGCATAATATTCCTTACACTGAAAGAAAAATACATGTTTGAAACAATACTATACTTTTACCATATTTTTACCATACAGTAAAATTCCCAGGAGGGACGATTATTCTTTATAGTTACGACAATAATAAAAAAAATAATAGCTGCAAATATAATAACAATAGGTCAACCAATCAAATGCATAGTTTCCACACTGAGAGAAAAATCTGGTAATTTAAAAAATAAAATAATCAGACCGACGATAATCTAACTATAAACTATAATTCCCAGGTGGAAAGTCTATATTTTATGGTTATAGCAATAATAATTATAGTAGCAATCATCAAAATGATAATAGTTTAAAAACTATAATAGTTTCAAATATGCCATTTCGTTGCATATACGATTTCAACGTTTGTTTCCAATAACCTTGCAAGTATCGTTTATTGAACCATATTATCATCGCTTCAACCATAAAACCAGGGCTTGAAGCGAAACCGAAAACCGATGGAATGTTCGACCGGTTTCAAAGACAAATGAACGAAATCATGATGTTTATAATTCATCAGACTGAACTTGGAACAAATCATCTTTTATTTATGCAGTCCGGGTCGCGGTTGCGAGCGATAGGAGACGGTTTCCATATGGTTTTGTTTTTTGCTTCATATCATTATCAGATTGATAGGCAAAATGACACCAGCGAAGAAGAATCCTTCGCACGAATATTTCGAGAAAGATTCAGTGACAAAAAATGTCAAGTGCCTAATCGACGATTGCGGAAAGATTATGAAGATTAGTGATTTCATGCGCAGAATATTATTCGTTATCCATAGATAAACTTTTACATGATTGTCAATTAAAAATAACTGATATCATTTGAATTATTATTGTGATTCAAAAAGCCACTTTCTATCTCGACAACTGCTACTGTACTTCTCCATCCGATCATTGGAGAGCTGCACTTCGGCTTCAAAGCGAAGCACAAATGCAAATTTTTATGCAGCATTTTTATTGCAGCGATTTTTTTGGTACGACGTAGAATAATTGGTATGCTATGTAAAATATTTGAGTTAATCCTTGAGTGACGACCTCTCAGATCTGGTCCACCATTTTTAATGTTATCGTTTTAACTTTGTGAAGCACTTAGCTTTCTATTCGAATTTTTTTGGAAACTTAGTATAACTTTGTTTTTAAATCGTTCTTCAAGAAAACAAATATACCTAATCTATAAATAATAGATTGTCACTATGATCCTTGTCTAAAGGGCTGTGATTACCCCTGAGGTTACACAAAATGCCGAAACTTTCCGCAATAGCTTCAACCGACTTTTCATTTGTTTATTCGTTTTCTAATCGCTTCGCGACCGAAACGCTGAAAGGAGATGATATGGTCGGTCTTGATCGAAACCGATATGAACGCAGCGCGATTGCATTTTTTTAAGGAAAAAACAATACCGGAACCACATGTTTCGTTTCAAGCCCTGCATAAAACATTGCAAGCCTTCCTATATTCGTTTTATCATGTGAAATCGTTAAATCAACGATATGCTTTTCTCTCAGTGTAACACTAATCGATATGATCGTCCCTCCTGGGAATTATATCGGTACTAGCAACAACTTTGCGTCTTTTTTTTTTTTAGCTAAAACGATCCTGAAGAATCAATATATATGTCTACCCAAAATAGCAGGTAGTCAAAATTACGCTACTTTCATGACATACTGTTGATATAATCATTACATATCCTCTTTAAATCCGCTCTACCAATCACCATCAATTTCAGATGCTATAAAAAGACAGTTTTATTAGACATTCTTCAGAACTGATATATCTAATGGACAGCGTTCCTATTTCATCCCATAAAATAATTAATTTCGATGTGCTGTGTTTTTAAGAGAGGATATTATAATCGCTGCAACTTATTGTTTTCAAAAACATAATCACAAAGTCAATTGTATTATAAATTCTATTTCCAAAAGAATTACGGATTTACAACGCTAATCATCACCAAGATCAGCGTCGCGTTTGTTTAGAAATAAAAAAAGAGAACCTTTCAAACTTCTATGAAAAAATAATCATCTATTCATCGTTTACTTTTTGTTTGTATGGAGATAGTTCTATTCAATATTACAACTACCAAAAAGGCAGCCATTAAAGTCACTGACGATACGTGACTCTACACACTCTAAAAACTAAGCGTGTTGCAAGTGCGTTGTTTCCTATCTTTTACATTGTGACGAGTTTTTACACACTTACAGGAGTGTTCCTTTTAGATATCATTTATCATGTGAATGCTAACACGCTTGAAAGTGTGTAAAAACGCTTTACAATGTAAAAGATAGGAAACAATACACTTGCAACACGCTTGGTTTTTAGAGTGCAGCGACCATGGTAGAACAGCGAAAGCGACAGTTCAAAATGCGCGCCATACGCGGCGACCTTGCAGCGCCACCCTCGACAGACTGAAGTTGGCTCTGAAACAGCCGTCGCCGACCAATCGGAAGACTCGAAAAGCGGCTTCAGTCTTTCGAGTTCGATGTGCCATGTCTTTTTTAAGAGAGGATAATTCGACCTACTATTCTACTATATTTTCGATAAAGTGTTGAAACAAGAGCGACATGTTTGAGCCCTGGATTCAGCACGTAGTTGAGATAGACGATTTGATAGTCAGGAACATAAAGGTTGCAGTCCTCGGCGTATATTCACGTAAGAATTTCTTTTGAGCTTTTGCTTTTGCGCTGAACTGGTGAGTGTGTCTCGAGATCGATGCGCCTTTGCTTATATGTAACATTGCCGATCGTCACGAATATAGACGCGCGTCACGAAGAAAAGAAAGAAATAAATAAATAAAAGGCACAAGGATAGGACAGAAAGAGACTGGCCCGCGAGGAGTCCACGGACTACTTCTCACAATCTTCTTACACGTTGTTACGACGCGAAGCATCGCGTTTGCCACTGCTCCCTTGCTCTAACTAGGTACCGCGCACTCGATCGATATATGGGGCATTATACACCGATCGGACCACCTTTTACCACGATCATCGTCGATATAGTCGATTATTTTTTCTGGCATTCACCTCAATGGATGGAACATACTCCATTTTTTTCAAATTTTTCATCGCATATTTCGCGCACTTGTGAATTTCCGAAAATTGCTCTAAAAATTTTTAAATGCACGTATCTTCTTGGATATAAATTGTATCGTAAAAAAACTTACATAAAAGTTTTTCGTTTTGAAGTATACTTTTATGTAAATTTATTTAACAAATTCTTCAAATCCTCCGAAGCATTGATTTTTTAATTAATAAACATAAAAATCAATTTTTCAAAAAGATGGAGATTTTAATTTTTTCCTGAAAAAATCTCTGAAATTCTAGTCATAAAGACGAACATTTTAAACATAGACCGGAAGTGAGAACAATCTTTTTTTCGATTTTTTATGAGAGTTTAAACATTAAAACTCATAAAATTTCGGAAAAATTTTTCCCAATTGGGACAAAAAATTGGGAGTAGGATATATATATTTTTTATTTTTGAAACGAGAGCTTGAAAAAATAGAAAACATTTAAACTCTCATAAAAGATCATAAAAAAATTGTTCCACACTCAAATTTATTGTCCCAATATGAGACAATTTTTTTCCGAAATTTTATGAGAGTTTTTATTTTTTATTTAGTTCTTAAACCTTCATAAAAATTCAGATAAAAGATTGTCCTTCTTCCCATTTAGTCTTAAAATATTCATCTTTATGAGTAGTATTTTAGAGATTTTATCAGGAAAAAAGAAAAAAGTCCAATTTTTTGAAAAATCGATTTTTATTTTTATTAATTAAAAATCAATACTTCGGATGAGTTAAAAAAAATTTCGAATAAATTTGCATAAAAGTGTAATTCAAAATGAAAAACTTTTATATACGTTTTTTTACGATACCACTTATATCCAAGAGGATACGTGCATTCGAAAGTTTCTAAACGCAATTTTTAGAGCCTTTTTTGAAAATTCACAAGTGCGCGAAATATGCGATGAAAAATTTGAAAAATATGGAGCATGTTCCATCCATTGAGGTAAATGACTAAAAAAATAATCAAGTATATCGACGATGGTCGTCGTAAAAGGTGGTCCAATCGGTGTATAATGCCCCATATACTGTACCCATACTTGAACGGTACACAATGCAGACCTCCTGCTGCTGCTTCTACGGGACTGACAAGGACGTCTACATGTCGGTACCGTCCATTCTCCGAATACAGGGTGTGTATCACATGGTACGACAGCGGCTAAAAGATCCGGAACGCACTTCGTGACTGCGGTATTCTTCGCGATACCAACAAGGACGTTGAGGATTCAAGACTGCAGGAGAATCGGAAGTATTCAATCGTAGGATTCACTAACGACTTGGAGATCGGAAGCTCAGGAAGGAATCCACTATCTGAGGCATTCTTTATCAACTGGGCCACTTTTTAATTTTCAAAAATTGAAAATTAAAATAAAAAAAATTAATACATTTTTTTCTGCCCGTTTTTTCCGAATTATTTGGCGCAGCCCATCGTCCGAGAAGTTTATCATTTTATCTTTTGACAATGTGATGAAATCTGCTAGGGAGGAAATCCAAAATGGCACCTCCGATTCTTAGGCAGGAAAAAATTTATTAATTTTTTTATTTTTATTTTCAATTTTTTACTGCCTAAGAATTGGAGGTGCCACTTTGGATTTTTTTCCTCAGAATCTTCATACAATGCGAAACACCTTGTAAAATTAAGACCGGAATTAAAGATGCTTTTTTCGTAAAAAAAAAATTATTTATTGCTTTTTTTTTGCGAAAAATTGACTTTCTTTCGTTGGAAAAATTATGATTTTAACATCGTTCGAAAGTAGATAGAAAATGAAAAAGTTAATGTTCTTAAGAATTTTTTGAGAGTCTAATATTTTCTGAGATATAGTGATATTTAAAAAAAACGTAAATCCTGAACGGCGCCCTGTAAAAATCTGAAAAAAAATCACAAACACCCATCTCTGGGAGAAAATATAGTAATTTAATTAAATGTACTTTACCGCCTAAATGGAGCAAACTATTTTTTTTCATTCTGAAAGCAAAGTTAATCACTGATTTAGAAAATAGCATAACATTCATTTATTAATAATTATGTCACTTAAAAAATATTACCCTTTTATTAACATTTGCTCCATTTAGCCGGTGTATCTTTTCATGAAGAAGAAAATGAGACGTCAACCATTTCAATCTGCCTAGTAGTTTGATCTGAATCATGCGCAGAATGGAAAACCTAAGAACTTTGCTTAAGATAATATTAAAAAGCATATGCAAGTCAGACGACAGTAAAAAATCCTTTCATCGAGTACCAACAATATAGTGCGTTGGTCATTTTTATATGCAATAGGATTTGGATGATATTGAATTTCCAAAATCAATTTTTTTTACCTGACGCCCTCCCCTTAACTTGATTAATGTTTTGATAACAGTTGATCAACCGTAGACTTTGCAAAACGGCACGTGACAACGACAGGCTGAGACTGTGGAAAGAAAAATTGAAAACGGAAATGAAATATTTGTTTGTGTGCATCGTAGCAGCAGCAGCAGCAGCATGACTTCGGAGACGATCCCATCTGTCTTTCACGAATAACGTAGGCAAACAGCTGACAGATTGGTTCTCGTGATCCGCTTACACTTCTCCATTACTGAAATGCGATAGTTTAGCTGGAAATGAAGCTTCCAGCTCTGTTCCAAGTATACTTACGTCTGCGTGGTAGATGAGGAACTGTCGAAGATATTATGTGCGCATCGATAGAGCTCATCACCTCTTTATTATTTAGTGGTATGCGTATATCTGGTGTCGTATCAAATTATAGTGTGATGCACGAATATACACTTTGATATCGAACGATTCACCACAATTTTGCATTATGTTCTCCAGCATATGGACTTGTGGAACTGCACAAATTTTTCATATTCTCATGGAAAAAAGATATATCAAAACCACCAGGTTTTTTCTTTTTTTTTTTGTTAGATCATCTCTGTCAAAATATTATATCAATACCGTTGACCACCTTAAAAATATAATACACGACAATCGTTTCATACAAATAAAGTCCATTTGGAAATATATAATTTTTATACTAAATATATTTGCGCCGAAGAATTGTATTTAAGGGGATGCTGGAATAGATTTTGCTCCAGCATATGGACTTATGGAAGTACATGAATTTTCCATATTCTCATGGAAAAAGGATATATCAAAACCACCAGGTTTTTTCTTTTTTTTTTGTTAGATCATCTCTGTCAAAATATTATATTAATACCGTTGACCACCTTAAAAATATAATACACGACAATCTTTTCATACAAATAAAGTACATTTGGAAATATATAATTTTTATACTAAATATATTTGCGCCGAAGAATTGTATTTAAGGAGATGCTGGAGTAGATTTTGCTCCAGCATATGGACTTATGGAAGTGCATGAATTTTCCATATTCTCATGGAAAAAGGATATATCAAAACCACCTGGTTTTTCTTTTTTTTTTTTTGTTAGATCATCTCTGTCAAAATATTATATCAATACCGTTGACGACCTTAAAAATATAATACACGACAATCGTTTCATACAAATAAAGTCCATTTGGAAATATATAATTTTTATACTAAATATATTTGCGCCGAAGAATTGTATTTAAGGAGATGCTGGAGTAGATTTTGCTCCAGCATATGGACTTATGGAAGTACATGAATTTTCCATATTCTCATGGAAAAAAGATATATCAAAACCACCTGGTTTTTTCTCTTTTTTTTTGTTAGATCATCTCTTTCAAAATATTATATCAATACCGTTGACGACCTTAAAAATATAATACACGACAATCGTTTCATACAAATAAAGTCCATTTGGAAATATATAATTTTTATACTAAATATATTTGCGCCGAAGAATTGTATTTAAGGAGATGCTGGAGTAGATTTTGCTCCAGCATATGGACTTCTGGAAGTACATGAATTTTCCATATTCTCATGGAAAAAGGATATATCAAAACCACCTGGTTTTTTCTCTTTTTTTTTGTTAGATCATCTCTGTCAAAATATTATATCAATACCGTTGACGACCTTAAAAATATAATACACGACAATCGTTTCATACAAATAAAGTCCATTTGGAAATATATAATTTTTATACTAAATATATTTGCGCCGAAGAATTGTATTTAAGGAGATGCTGGAGTAGATTTTGCTCCAGCATATGGACTTATGGAAGTACATGAATTTTCCATATTCTCATGGAAAAAGGATATATCAAAACCACCAGGCTTTTTATTTTTTTTTTTGTTAGATCATCTCTGTCAAAATATTATATCAATACCGTTGACCACCTTAAAAATATAATACACGACAATCGTTTCATACTAATAAAGTACATTTGGAAATATATAATTTTTATACTAAATATATTTGCGCCGAAGAATTGTATTTAAGGAGATGCTGGAGTAGATTTTGCTCCAGCATATGGACTTATGGAAGTACATGAATTTTCCATATTCTCATGGAAAAAGGATATATCAAAACCACCTGGTTTTTTCTTTTTTTTGTTTGATCATCTCTGTCAAAATATTATATTAATACCGTTGACCACTTTAAAAATATAATACACGACAATCGTTTCATACAAATAAAGTACATTTGGAAATATATAATATTTATACTAAATATATTTGCGCCGAAGAAATGTGTTTAAGGGGATGCTGGAGTAGATTTTGATACCGACTTTGGTCGGTAACTTTCCTGATTAGGACACAGGTGGCGCCGAGTAGTCTGCTTACTTTTGGCAAAAGATACCGAAAGCAAAATGGCCGCATACCATATGTCAACAGACCTTTGCTGCAAGATATAATTGTTTCTGGAAATTAGATATGCAAAATCAGACCGGACGTTAATTCTGTGATGATTTCTAAATATTCCAAAACCATCAGAATGTTAACTACACAAGCCAAATCCATATATAGTGTATACTACGGTCGAATTGCAGAGGCTCGGAGCTTTTGCCAAAAGTAAACAGCGCCACCTGTCACCTAATGACGGAACTATATTCATGCTCTTTACCAGCTCTGAGCCTGTGCGAAAAGCAAACAGTCTTTGCAATCGTAGAATACACTATTCGTGGATTTGGTTTGTGTAATCGACATTTCGACGGTTTTGAAAGGTTCAGGAATAATCAAAGAATGGGTGTCCGGTCTGATTTAACACATCTGAGTTCCAGAAACGTTTATATCTTACCTCAAAGGACCTGTTGACATTTCGAGCGGCCATATTGGTTTTTGAGAGGTTCAGTAATATACAATTTCTTACATTTCTTGTATGTTTTGAACAGTAATTCGACCGGACACCCAAGCATGAATGTTTTTATTACATCTCTGCAAAATTTGACGTATATTTGTAGCATATTTTCAATGAATAGTGTATACTACGAAATCGCCTATTTTTACCGACGAAAGTCGGTAACAAAATCTACTCCAGCATCCCCTTAATGGTTTTTGGAACGATGAGCCAAAGATTCGGGGGCTCGATATATCCAAACCTTTGACACTATGATTGTTGGCTAAACGATCATAATTTCAAATTCATGTTCCTTTAATTCTTCGATTCATTCCTTCAAAGGCCATTTTTTCTTCTTCGTCTCGGTTCGAATTTCTCATTTAATTTCAACCTGTCCGGCTTTTCTGATTCTGGCGTTCACATTTTTTGTTATCCACTCGTAGGATCTCCATTATTCCATTTGTAACACGCGTCCAGCGCGACGATGGGCTCCAGATAAGCTGGAAATTCAATCTTAGATCATGAATCTTAAAGCCCGCACCCGTAGACCCATCTGAGCTCCATTACTTTATTACAACACTGACCCACATAGATGCGTGCTATATGGTAGAATCTGGTATATTCATACTCTCAGCAAGAGTCTCTTTCTCGCTTCATTTTCTGGGCCAGTGACGATTTTTCCTCGATCTTATCTCACGAGCTATATCTCACGGTGGAAACTAATATTTTTGTGTGGAACACGTATCTACGAAATACAATACCATAAATTTTGTGTTTGGAGCGAGTTAAAAAAAAAACAAACACGGTAAATTGGTGATCAATGTATATTACGAAAAATATTTTCCTTTGATACTCGGTGAAATTAGAATTTTGTTTGGTGATAACTCTAAGCTGTCAAATAATTCTGCTTTGCTATGAGTAGAAAACAGTAGAAAATATGAAAATTCGAAGTGCAAAAAAAAAATTTAAATAAGCAAACTCTTTCTCGCTTCATTTTCTGGGCCAGTGAAGATTTTTCCTCGATCTTATCTATTGCGCTATATCTTACTGTGAAAACTAATATTTTCATGTTGAACACGTACACCGAGAGAAAAAGTTTCATTGATTCACGGAAATCTTTGCCAATGAAATGAAATGCTTAAATTTCAATACTATCTTTTCTTTGAATGATCTGAAACTCAATGAAAAGTAGTGACATTGATTCGAAGAAACATTTCTTTAAACCAATGAACCTTTTTGATTGATTTCAAAGATGTCGTCTCTGATTCAATGAAACCTTCTTCTTACCAGCTCAAAATTTCGAAACCTATTTTTTCCTGAAGTACGCGGCAGATAAAGCTCAAATCTTGTGAGTATGTAAGGAAGTACGGCAGAAATAGGCTAAGCTTCTGGATCCTCAAAACTCGAAGCCGTTCGTTCGGGAGAACCGGAAAACAAAAAAGTGAGGTTAGGTGCGAGAGAGAGATCAATGAAAACGTTTCTAGGAACCAATGAAAAAGTCTCTTTAAAACAATGAAACTCTTTCTTTATTATATGCTCACTAAGTAAATCTTTATTTACAGGCAATGAAATGTTCTCTTTGAAATTCAAATGCACTACTTCATTGAAATCAAAGAAATATTTCGTTGAAATCAATGAAAAAAAAAAAAATCAATCCACCCATTTCTTTGGCGTCAATAAAATCTTTTCTCTCGGTGTATCTACGAAATACAATACCATACATTTTATGTCTGAAGCGAGTTAAAAAAACAAAGACGGTAAATTGTTTCATGTATATTACGAAAACGATTTTCCTTTAATATTTGGTGAAATTTGAAATTTTTTTGGTGATAACTAGAATAATCCTGCTTTGATGAGTAGAAAACAGTAGAGAATACGAAAAATCGTGACGAAATTATAAAAAGCTGCAAAGTAGAACTTTGCAAATTGATTCCTCATTATTTTTGGTTTTTTGCAAAGCTACCTCTACGAGGAAGTATGTTTATTGATTTTGGCTTCCTCGTAGAGGAAGTTTTGTACAAAATCAAAAATGATGACGAAGCAATTTGCAAAGTTCTACTTTGCAGCTTTATTTACTACAAGTACCAGTTAAAATTCTGATAAATTTGAACTACATTACAGATTATGACGAAACTATGTAATAATCATCGCAGAATAGTACCGATTCCATGAATAAAATTTAAGTTCGTTGTCTCATGTTTTGATAAAGTTAGGGCAACAATGTGAATTTTTCGAAAATTTCAAAACTCTATAAAATCCGAACCACTTTTCCGATTTCGGTCAAATTCAGTACCAAACAACATTAAGAGTACCTGTACGTATGGAGAATTATTTACCAAAATATCGCAAATTTTGCGAAAGCTAGAGCACAGACGCCCTTTTTGGAAAAAATATAAAAAGCTGTGAAATAAAAATGTCTGCATACAATTCGTAACAAATTTCAACAGTCAAAGAAGAGCTGTAGATTTACTTGTGTGCTAAATTTTAGCTCAATCGGTTGAACGGTTCTTGAATTATAGGTGATTGATATTTCAAAGCCACACACATATATACGGACATTTTTTCTAAACCACTTTTCCCGATATTTTGGACTATTCTGAGGGTCCTGACATGAAAATCACGAATCTTTTTGTTTTTATGTAACGAAAGCTTCCTCTATGAGAACCCGCGTAAAAATAATTATGTCAAATTGAGATCACATTTTTTAGAAGCCGTAAAAAAAGCGATTTTGAGATCGATTTGATACCACATTAACTGATATCAAATTGTAACTTGATATCATTAAACGTGACATGTACAAATGATTTTGATTTTCCAAAAGTACAATTGAATTTCAGCGCAATAATTGCGCTCAAATGAGTAAAAAAAAACTTGGTATCAAATCGATCTCAAAATCATTTTGAACTGTCCTAAGATTTTTCGTGTTAATGCGTCTAAAAAATGGCACTTTTTGAAATGTCAATTTATGATCACATTTTGATATAATCATCTTTACGCGGGAAGCAAAAATTGAAAAAAAAAAAAATAATAAGAAAGTAGAGAAATGTATGGGAACAACGAAACATCGGAGGACTTTGCTCAGACTTCTTTGAGAACGAAAACGAACAACGGAGTGGGAAGGTGGAAAAGGAAGATTGGAAAAAACGAGCTTCCTTCGGTGCTGCTGTTGCTGCTGGACTCGTCGCGCTATCGGATCGTAAGGCGAGCATTTACACGTCGTCCGTGCGCCCCCGCAGGCTCTCGCTTTCCGACTGATTTATGTTTCTCGCCGCGACGACGCGGTCCTTGAGATCCTGAAATCCATACTCGACGACCACGAGGACAAACAACACGGAGTTTTCTTATCGCGAATGCTCCTCCCTCGACCCCATCCCCTAAAATTTAACTCTTATTCCTACTCAACTCCTTACTGTGTTTCATGATACTGTAGTCAGTCACAGTATAGCTACTGTTGCTTTGCTTGTATTCTTTCGTTTTTTTTCTTTTTTTTTCCTTGCTGCATCGGATCCGGCAACTCCACCAGAAGCAACTGTTTCTCGTGTCTTGTGTACTTCTTCTCCTTTTTCATCGCACGTGACCATCAGTCGTACATTGCTCGTTATACACTTGCGTATCTGTTTCTGGTATACCAGAAATCTGAAGTTTACTTTTTCCTTATTTTGCGTCCTCATAGAGGAAGCTTTGTTTTCATGAAAAAAAAAATTTTCGAGATTTTTATGTCAGGACAATTAGAATTGTCCAAAATGTCCAGAAAAGTGATCTAGAAAAAATGTCCGTATGTAACTCGATAACTCAAGAACAGTTTTGTATATCGCGCTCAAATTTGGCACACTAATGTAGCGGCAGACCCTCTTCAACTGTAGCCATTTTCGACAAAATCTGTGCGAAAATTTCGATTTTATGCCGTTTTGAATTTTTTGAAAAAAAGGACGTGGTCGCTCTAATTTTCGTAAAATTTAGTCTATTTTGCTAAATAGTTGGTTATAAGAGTAGGTGCACTCAATGCTATTTGGTATTGAATTTGGCTCGAATCGGTAAAGTGGTTCAGATTTTATGGAATGTTGAATTTTTCAAAAAATTGACATTATCGCTCTATTGTAACTTTTGCAAAACTTGAAATAGCGAGCTCAAATTTTGTATATAAATGAAACAATATTCAGCCATTATATATGTATAATTTAGTGACAAACGGTATGAAATTTGTGATTTTATGGAATGTTGAATTATTTTTAATAATATACGTTATCACATTTACTTTCGAAAACGCTCTAATAATAACGAAATAATGGAATAACGAAATAGAAAAAGCGAATTTACAACATGTTTATTTATCTAATTTAAAAAAGGAGGCAAAGCAGAACCTTGCACATTGCTTCCTCACTATTTTTCGCTTTTTACAAAGCTTCCTCTATGAGGAAGCCAAAATTGAATTGAAATTGAAGCAAAAAAGTATTTTAATACTTTTTTGCTTCCTCAGAGAGGAAACTTTGTAAAAAGCGAAAAAAATGAGGAAGCAATGTGCAAAGTTCTACTTTGCCTCCTTTTTTGCTTCCTCATAGAGGAAGCTTTGTTTTCATGAAAATTTTTTTTTTCGAGATTTTTATGACAGGACACTTAGGATTGTCCAAAACGTCCAGAAAAGTGATCAAGAAAAAATGTCCGTATGTATGTATGTGTGTGTGTGTGTGTATGTATACAACTCCGGAAATTCGAACACCGATAACTCAAGAACGGTTTTGTATATCGCGCTAAAATTTGGTACACTAATGTAGCAGCAGACCCTCTTCAACTGTAGCAATTTTCAACAAAATCTGTGCAAAAATTTCGATTTTATGCCGTTTTGAATTTTTTGAAAAAAGGACGTGGTCGCTCTAACTTTCGTAAAATTTAGTCTATTTTGCTAAATAGTTGGTTACAAGAGTCGGTGCACTCAATGCTGTTTGGTATTGAATTTGGCTCGAATCGGTAAAGTGGTTCAGATTTTATGGAATGTTGAATTTTTCAAAAAATTGACATTATCGCTCTATTGTAACTTTTGCAAAACTTGAAATAGCGAGCTCAAATTTTGTATATAAATGAAACAATATTCAGCCATTATATATGTATAATTTAGTGACAAACGGTATGAAATTTGTGATTTTATGGAATGTTGAATTATTTTTAATAATATACGTTATCACATTTACTTTCGAAAACGCTCTAATGACAACGAAATAACGGAATAACGAAATAGAAAAAGCGAATTCACAACATGTTTATTTATCTAATTTAAAAAAGGAGGCAAAGTAGATCCTTGCACATTGCTTCCACATTATTTTACGCTTTTTACAAAGCTTCGTCTATGACGAAGCCAAAATTGAATAACATACTTTTTTGCTTCCTCAGAGAGGAAACTTTGTAAAAAGCGAAAAAAAATGAGGAAGCAATGTGGAAGGTTCTACTTTGCCTCCTTTTTTTTCGAAATATGAATATCGATGTTAAAATCATATAAGGCTTTGTTCGAAATATCTAACTATATCTGTATATCCACAGAGCAGGAAAATGACAAGCACGCATGTTCAATGTGTCGCGCAAAGTGGACGGATCATAATATTTAATTTCGCCCCGCTTCCGTTCTGGTTATTATATTCATTGGACGAATAACTGTGGCTGCTGACTAGCATGGATCGTATACTAGCATACTACCAACAACGGAAACGAGGGGACTGCCAAGCTGCTGTCCCTATAATAACCTACTTTTTTTCCTTTATCTTCTTAGTACTACGGCTCTTATATTGCCTTTCAGTACCGCATCGCGGTTTCATAGCTGTGGTATGGAATTAAAACGCGGCGAGCTCTACTAACGACCCGCTGTGCCTTTTACTTGTCGAATTATCATTATTTTCTTAACCATGAAAATGTAGCCTTTTCATAACATCACGCCATATCTTGTGACTAGAGTGTACGATGTGAAGATCCCCCACGGAAATAAAGTGGATTCGGAAATATATCATTTTTATATACTGAATATATTTGTGCCGAAAAATTGTTGTTGAAAATATTGGTTACAAGCCGTTTTACGATGATTTAAAAAAGTGCCTTTTTTCCATTTCTGATTTTAGAATTCACAGATCCGACTTTTGGTCGGAAAATCCAACCTAAAGAACCTAAATTTTTATTTCTTCAAGATATCGAATTTTGGCCTTTACTATCATTCTCAAGTCGCATATTCTACCCCTGAAAATACCGGTTACATGCCTTTTTACGATGATTTAAAAAAAAGTCACTTTTGGTCGGTTTTTTGCAGATCCGACTTTTGGTCGGAAAATCCAACCTAAAGAACCTAAATTTTTATTTCTTCAAGATATCGAATTTTGGCCTTCACTATCATTCTCAAGTCGCATATTCTACCCCTGAAAATACCGGTTACGTGCCTTTCTGCGATGATTTTTAAAAAAGTCACTTTTGGTCGGTTCTCCACAGATCCGACTTTTGGTAGGAAAATCCAACCTAAAGAACCTAAATTTTTATTTCTTCAAGATATCGAATTTTGGCCTTCACTATCATTCTCAAGTCGCATATTCTACCCCTGAAAATACCGGTTACATGCCTTTTTGCGATGATTTAAAAAAAAGTCACTTTTGGTCGGTTCTTCACAGATCCGACTTTTGGTCGGAAAATCCAACCTAAAGAACCTAAATTTTTATTTCTTCAAGAAATCGAATTTTGGCCTTCACTATCATTCTCAAGTCGCATATTCTACCCCTGAAAATACCGGTTACATGCCTTTTTACGATGAAGAAATTTTTATTTCTTCAAGATATCGAATTTTGGCCTTCACTATCATTCTCAAGTCGCATATTCTACCCCTGAAAATACCGGTTACATGCCTTTTTGCGATGATTTAAAAAAAAGTCACTTTTGGTCGGTTCTTCACAGATCCGACTTTTGGTCGGAAAATCCAACCTAAAGAACCTAAATTTTTATTTCTTCAAGAAATCGAATTTTGGCCTTCACTATCATTCTCAAGTCGCATATTCTACCCCTGAAAATACCGGTTACATGCCTTTTTACGATGAAGAAATTTTTATTTCTTCAAGATATCGAATTTTGGCCTTCACTATCATTCTCAAGTCGCATATTCTACCTCTGAAAATACCGGTTACATGCCTTTTTACGATGATTTTTAAAAAAGTCACTTTTGGTCGGTTCTTCTTCACAGATCCGACTTTTGGTCGGAAAATCCAACCTAAAGAACCTAAATTTTTATTTCTTCAAGATATCGAATTTTGGTCTTCACTATCATTCTCAAGTCGCATATTCTACCCCTGAAAATACCGGTTACATGCCTTTTTGCGATGATTTAAAAAAAAGTCACTTTTGGTCGGTTCTTCACAGATCCGACTTTTGGTCGGAAAATCCAACCTAAAGAACCTAAATTTTTATTTCTTCAAGATATCGAATTTTGGCCTTCACTATCATTCTCAAGTCGCATATTCCACCCCTGAAAATACCGGTTAGATGCATTTTTGCGATGATTTTTAAAAAAGTCACGTTTGGTCGGTTCTTCACAGATCCGACTTTTGGTAGGAAAATCCAACCTAAAGAACCTACATTTTTATTTCTTCAAGATATCGAATTTTGGCCTTCACTATCATTCTCAAGTCGCATATTCTACCCCTGAAAATACCGGTTACATGCCTTTTTACGATGATTTTTAAAAAAGTCACTTTTGGTCGGTTCTTCACAGATCCGACTTTTGGTCGGAAAATCCAACCTAAAGAACCTACATTTTTATTTCTTCAAGATATCGAATTTTGGCCTTCACTATCATTCTCAAATCGCATATTGTACCTCAGAAAGTACCGGTTTACATGCCTTTTTACGGTCATTTTTAAAAAAGTCACTGTTGATCGGGTCTGACTTCAGAATTCGCAGATCCGACTTTTGGTCGGAAAATCCAACCTAGCTGGAACTCTCGAGCTGAAATTGGTCAGATCCTATTATTCTTCATATATTTATTTGTATTATTTCTTGCTTATTTCCTTTTTTAGTTTTTAATTAATCATTATGAGTGACAGCAGTGAATGACAATCCTTGTCAACTTTCATGCGATACAAAACTTAGAAGTACTCGTCGCTCCAATACCTTATTTCTCCTCTTGATCGCATTGCGAAAATTTAATTTTATCAGTTGGAACTCTCGGTCTGAAATTGGTCAGATCCTATTATTCTTCTGGTTATTCGGTATATGTATTTATTTGTATTATTTCTTGTAGTGCGCTACCTGGGATTATACATAATAGAGTAGTGGGTGGGTAGTAGTGATGCAGCGGAGCAGTGGAACAAGGCGATTGAGAGTGTCCGCCTCTCCGGCCAGAAAGCAATTCGATCGCGGTAGCGCTCGGGGGTGCGAGCCATGCTTCTCTCCCCATTCGACCGACTACTCTTTACGCTCTTCTTTACCTCGTTATTTTCAACTCCTCATTCTTTCGTCCTTTCTTTCTCCTTCTTCATCTCTCGGCGAATAATTTCATGAGGTATGCAGCGCCGAGGTATATTTGGTCACGCCGTAAATTCGAGGGCAGCCCAGTGAGAAAGGAAGAGAGCGAGAAATTTGTTGGAGCAACTTAGATTTATAAGTCGGTTTTTCGTCCGTGCTTTCGGTCACGCTCCTTCCTACTGACAATAAATGCTGCCCGAGACGTGTAATATCTTTATAAACGACTTGCAATTTTGTGGTCATTACCGAAACCCCACCGGAAATTCTCATAACAATAACAGTAATGATTTCCGTCATTCCAAGGGCTATTAACGATTACTCCATTTTCAGACACACACACACGAATCCACTTTTCTAGATAATCCGGAAAATTTTTAGTCACATAAAAATTGAGATTGCCTGTTGTCTTTTTTATTTAATTATTATTTTAATTATTTTTAATTATTATTATTATTAATTTATTATTAATTTTAACCCTTTGTGTCGCAGTGGGTCACTAAGTGTCCCACTTGTTTTCGCTTAGATTAAAATATTTTAAACTAATTTCTGACAATAATTGATGTTTTTTTTGTTCAGTTTGTAAACGAAAAAAGATGCAGAGTAGAACCTTGCACATTGCTTCCTCATTATTTTTCGCTTTTTACAAAGCTCCCTCTGTCAGGAAGCAGTATGTTATTCAATTTTGGCTTCCTCATAGAGGAAGCTTTGTAAAAAGCGAAAAATAATGAGGAAGCAATGTGCAAGGTTCTACTTTGCATCTTTTTTTTTATACCTTGTGTCTCTTTTGCAGAGGTGTTTTATACAGCTATAAATCACCTCTGCAAACACCGTTACATCTAATTTTGATTAGATACAAATTTTTGTCGTACTTTCTCAACTTTTCCGGAAGTTATAGCGAAAATCTACATTTTTTTTTAAATGAAAAATGGTGTAAAATCCGAACGACTTTACCGATCATCACCAAATTTGGTACATGGCATTTCTGAATGTTATTTTTCGTCTGTACAAAATTTCTGTTCATTTGTTGAAATTCGACGTAATTTAGATCAAAATCTATTTTTTTCGAAAAATTCAAAATTCTATAAAATCCGAACCGCTTTACCGATTTCGTCGAAATTCAATACCATACAACATTGAACGTATCTTCAGTTATGAAGAACTATTTAGCCAAATCGGCGAACTTTTACGAAAGTTAGAGCGACCACGCCCTTTTTTCAACAAATTAAAATCAACATAAAATCTTAATGACTTCACATATTTTGGCAAAAATCACAACATTCAAAGAGGGGCAGCTACTCTACTTGCGTGCCAAATTTGAGCCGGATCGCTCGAACGGTTACCGAGTGAGAGGAGATTGAATTTTCGAAGCCCAGCACACACACACACACACACACACACATACATACATACGGACATTTTTTCTAAACCACTTTTCTCGACGTTTTAGGTGATTCTAAGCATACTGACATGAAAATCTCGAAAAAAAAAATTTCATGAAAACAAAGCTTCCTCTATGAGGAAGCAAAATGTATGTCTCAAAGGGTTAATAAAAACAAAAGTTGCTCAACGAAGAAGAAAAAAACACCGAATAATTTACTCATCCAAGAAATATACATTTTTCATGGTATTAATTAATAAATTGATTCAATGAAATAACGTGTATCGACTTAATTAAATTTCACATTTGGGATACCCCAGCAAATTCGTTACGGTTTTCTGCAGGCGTGTTATCTAACCGTCCTCTTGATTTTATGCACCATATAGAGTTGCCATATCTGGCGCTCTCGAGGGAAAAAAACTGATTGGGGAATGCGAGACCGTTCTCTGGGTTAACCAAAAGAAGAAGCGATCCGAGTTCCCCACCCTTTTAATCTCATGTTTGAGAAGGCAACGAACAACAACTGTCGTTCGGCTACAGTCAACGTACGAAGCGGGACAACGACAAGAAATCAGGGATTTAATAAAATCAATATTAATTGCCGGGCGCACGCAGTTCGTCATTCTCTTTTCTCATCTATCTCTCTTTTTCTTTCTATATAACCTTCTTTTTCTAATTCGCTCGAGGCCTTCTCAAAGCCCGAACGATCGTGTCCTTGCTTTCTCATCGTTTGCTTTCACCCTTCTACCGTTGAATATTCAAGCGTCGCTGAGGATGTGACAAAAAGCCGTTTATGGTCAGCGGCGTTGCGTAGCTCGCCCGGTTTTTGCGTTTTTGCGTTTTTACGATCGATGCGACGATGGGACCCCGTGCGAGGATCATCGATGATCGGCCGGTTGGATCGTATCAAGGGAAAGGTAGAGGCCACAGTCTTACTGTACTCCAACGGCGTTTTATCCGAAAGATGTTAATTAATTAACTCTGGCAACGAAAAGGAATTTAGATTAGAATTATTTGCGAGTCTCTCAGTTATACCCGTTTGGTTTACTGAGATTTCAAATATCGATTATCGGAGCGTTAATGCGTGTGAATTTATTTAGCATTACTTTTTTTTATGTGTCGTTGGATTTGGACCGCAAGGAAACTGATTAACAAAATTAAACGGAAAGTTGAATTGGATGACGTCAATCTTAAATAATCTTAAGTAAATTTATAAGCAAAAACGTTAAAAATAATTATTTATTTCGGTTGTTAGAAAAAAATATTTCGCTGTGCAGAAAAAGATTAATTCGAAATTTCAGATTCGTGTGATTCTTCAGTTCTTTGAACATCGAATATAACCTACTTTTTAAAATATTTTTGATCATTATGCAATATATTTTTATAGTGCTATAGCTATAGTGAAATAGTTTCAATTTTTGGTAAAAGTATTTATATAAATCGTATATAAAGTATTTATTTATATATATATCGTTAATAAGTTATGGAGTGACAGAGAAACACATAAAGCATAATCTCATTATTCATGAACTTATTAAAGGAGGATAAACCATTAATATCTTTTGACCAACACTGCACCATGTTTTACATCAATTTTTATTAATTATTATTGAAGCTAATAATCGGATTTATAAATTATATCAGCAAAAAATGTCGACTTTCACCAGATTTTTTTTCCTTCCGCTTTCTGCCTGTGGACAATACGTTTACCGATTTTTTACCGAAGTGGAGACGCCCTTTCATGATTGGTGTGCTCGATTGGCTCATTGTGCCTGACCGGTAGGCCACAATAAGCAATTTTCAGAAATATTTTCAAACGAACTTTGCACATGTACTCAATATTTTTATACTGATTATGACAGCTCCAGTGTATAACCAAACGATCATAAAAATCGATAAGGGAATTTGTTTTTTGATATTAACTTTTTGGTAAAAGTACACAAGTATAATATTAAAAAATGGCTCATTATGACTCGAAAAATTGGATCACTTTTTACAACTACAATACAATTTTCATACAAAGTATGTCAAAGAGAAAGTATTGCAATTCAAAAAAAAATCGACTCTTGAATTGTGATGGAAATATATGTTTTGAGTGTCCTAGATTCCAAAAAACACATTCACTAATTTCTGTCTATCTGTCTGTCTGTGTCTGGCATCTGTGTCCGAAAGTACAATAACTTCTGAAAAAATCTATAGACTGCAATGAAATTTGGTGTGTGCCTTCTGCATTCAAATCCTGGTTTTGATATTGAAATCCAATCCAAAATCTTCATTCCTTCTGATACTTTACCTGAAATAGTGAAAAAAATAAATAAAATTTTTTATTTATTTTTGGGCCGCAAGCTAATGTAAAAGTTATTATGCTTTGGTATGATATGTACAAACAGTAAACCAGCAAATGAGCAGTGAACAACAAGAGATTTAGTACAGAGAAGATTTTGTGATCTTTTCAATCACTCACATAAGACTTCTGCAACTGAATATGGATTGTGTTACACATTCACTTAACAAAAGAATTACTATCAATGATCTTGAGCAGTTTTCAATGAGGAATATAATATGAATATTCACACCATATGTTAAATTAGACGGTAAGTGAAAATTGCAAGAAAAAAATATTTGAGGTTATTCACAGTCATGATGTTGGACTATAAACACTCATACACTCATCGTATTATAGTTTTTATCACTCGCATAGCATTTTATACGAATTCCAAATCCTGCGGAGGCCTCATAGACACTAAAAGATTCGAAACTTTCGGAATATCAATAACTGAAATGTAAATCCGACTTGTCAATCTATCGCAGTGCCGACAATTATACCACCAAACAAAAGAGAGATGTGAAGTGAGGCGCGAACATCGCACGCGCCACCTCGCGAGTGCGGCTTGAGCTTGAACTCAAATTTAAAAACGCGTTCTTAGTAATAAATAATATATATTTATATAAATAAATAAATGTAATAGATTACAATTAAGGGGATGCTGGAGTAAATTTTTTTTACCGACTTTGGTCGGTAAAAATAGGAGATTTCGTAGTATACACTATTCATCGAAAATATGCTAGAAATATGCGTCAAATTTTGCAGGGATGTAATAAAAACATTTATGCTTTGGTGTCCGGTCGAATTACTGTTCAAAACATACAAGAAATGTAAGAAATTGTATATTATTAAAGCTCTCAAAAACCAATATGGCCGCTCGAAATGTCAACAGGTCCTTTGAGGTAAGATATAAACGTTTCTGGAACTCAGATGTGTTAAATCAGACCGGACGCCCATTCTTTGATTATTCCTGAACCTTTCAAAACCGTCTGAATGTCGATTACACAAACCAAATCCACGAATAGTGTGTACTACGATTGCAAAGACTGTTTGCTTTTCGCACAGGCTCAGAGCTGGTAAAGAGCATGAATATAGTTCCGTCATTAGGAGACAGGTGGCGCTGTTTACTTTTGGCAAAAGCTCCGAGCCTCTGCAATGCGACCGTAGTATACACTATATATGGATTTGGCTTGTGTAGTTAACATTCTGATGGTTTTGGAATATTTAGAAATCATCACAGAATTGACGTCCGGTCTGATTTTACATATCTAATTTCCAGAAACAATTATATCTTACAGCAAAGGTTTGTTGACATATGGTGTGCGGCCATTTTGCTTTCGGTATCTTTTGCCAAAAGTAAGCAGACTACTCGGCACCACCTGTGTCCTAATCGGGAAACTTACCGACCAAAGTCGGTATCGAAATCTACTCCAGCATCCCCTTAATGTGCTAAATTTACAAATTTCTGTTCGTGTAGTTAGTCACTATACCCCAATAAATTCACGATAAAAACTTCACGCCAGTAACAAATGTGATGAGAAAGTCACGTGTTGTTTTTTTTACGAAGTTTCGACACGGCCCTGTTCGTAATGAGAATTTTGGTTTTCGGAAGCGAAACCGCATCGGTTATACATTTCGAAGTACAGAAGGCATTTAGCTAAGAGAGAACGATATTACTTAAAATCTTTGAGTAGTGCAGAGGAAGCGTGGAACGAGCCGGACTCGACGATCCGTGGAGACCTCGTAGAGCCTCTAATGCCACGCGAAGACTCTAAATTTCACCGGCGTGAAATTACCCGCCCTGGTGGCGACCTGTCATTATCCTTGGTGCCGAGACGCCCTGCACAATCTCCGCTGCAGCCTTTTTTCCCACCTGTCTTCTTTCCTCTCGCACATCCTTCTTCAAATTAACGGTAGCTGCCTCGCTCTCCTCGATGTCTCGATCTCGTTACTTCCATCGTCGGCGAACGTGTTTATTTATCACAAGGGCGCACGTTGACTATACCGTCGCACATCGAAGAATCATAGCCACTCGACAACTTTCATCGATGTCTGTAATGTAATTTTATCATACCACTTTTCTTATAACGAGTTATGGTAGTCTTGAGTTACCTTTAAAATGTACGATGATGAATATAATAAATGATGTCCTAGATCTTAGACGCAGTTATTCCAAGTGACAATAGTTTACCGTTTTTAGGCGAAAAGGTAATATACAAATTCCGATGAAAAATAATATGACGTCAGGAAGAATGTGTGTTTTTATCGGCGTTAGAATTTAATTGAAATACTTACCGATCGAAATCGATTCGATTAACATTTATATTTTTCCACAATTGGACACAGAAAAGAAGTATTTTTTTTTGGTTTTAAACTAACAATTTTACATTTTTAGTGTGGCTGTAGTTATTTAGGTGAATGAAAAATGGTAAGGATGTGTCTTTTTATCAGCGTCAGAAATTAATTAAAATACTTATCGATCGAAATCGATTCGAATTAACATTTATATTTTTCCACAATTGAACACAGAAAAGAAGTATTTTTTTATTTAACCAACAATTTTACATTTTTGGTGTGGCTGTAGTTATTTCGGCGAATGAAAAATGGTAACTATGTCTTTTTATCAGCGCCAGAAATTAATTGAAATACTTACCGATCGAAATCGATCCGAATTAAGATTTATATTTTCCGACAATTTTACACAGAAAAGAAGTTTTATTTATTTTTTTAATGTGGCTGTAGTTATTTTGGTGAATGAAAAATGACAAGGATCTGTGTTTCTACCTGCGCCAAAAATTAATTGAAATATCGATCGAAATCGATCCAAATTAAAATTTATATTTTCCTATAATTAGACACAGAAAGGAATTTTAATTTATTTATTTATTTTTGAACCAACGATTTTACATTTTTAGTGTAGCTGTAGTTATTTCTGTGAATGAAAAATGGTACACCCAAATGAAATTGTCAAACTGACGAGGCTTTTATTTCTTCCGTGACGAAAGAACAAAACGTGACGAGGAGCACTCAATATGCGCATTTACGGCACGTTTCATGATTTTCGAATTTTTTTCGGACTTATTTCAACGTCAGTTTCCATTCTGTTAGCCCAAGGAAAGAACTGGATGACCAGCAGCTAAGAAAGACATCGGCGATTATTTTACAAAGCTGTCAATGCAGCTACTTTGGCGTTCGTCGGTGTGACGAAACGCAGAAATCGGCAAAGAGCCGGCACGGTAAATTCAGAAAGAAAACATCGACGATGCCGCCAAAGTCGCATGAAATCAACCACCGCGGAACCAGGAGACATATCCCGCGTAGAAAAAAGAATCTCGGCGAGAATCACGGTTGCGCGCCGAAACGAGATTCTTTTAAAATCTATCTGAGAATCTCGGTCAGCTTCTTAGCGAGATTCGTTAGTGGGTAGCTGAAAATAAAAAGAATCTCTATCAGAATCTCGCGCAGCGAGATTCTTTTCATTTTCATTGAAAATGAAATGAATCTATATAAAAAAAAGATCTTTATGAATATTGAAGGACTGCTAACACTAATTAGTTGGTACATCAACGAAGGATCAACCCCTCGTGTGTAGTCGAACGCAGAAAAGCTTTCCAGTCTTATATATGTATAAGACTGGATATAAGGGCTGGAAGCCTCAACTTATACACTGAGGTTTCCAACCACTTGCGAGAAACGCTCCGTCCGTTCGCCACCTAGTGACATCATACGAAACACTTGTGGAATACTCCGCTAGATGGCGAAGAACCGAAGCGTTTCTCGCAAGTGACTTGATGCCCCAGCTTATATATAAGACTGGAAAGCTTTTCTGAGTTCGACTACACACGAGGGGTTTAACCTTCGTTGATGTACTAACAAATTAGTGTTAGCAATATTAAAATATTCGTAAAGATATTTTTTATATAGATTCTTTTCATTTTCAATGAAAATGAAAAATGAAAATGAAAATCGCCGAGATTCTCGCTGAGAATCTCGCCGAAAAAAAGAATCTGGACGAGATTCTTTTTTTCTACGCGGGATAGGCTAAGAGAGAAGAGCATTCATTTTTGCTATGAAGTATAACAAATAAAACGCTCTAAGGAGGTAATGAGTTTTTAAATAGTGCATGTTATATCTCAAAAGTTTATTAACGATTTTGCAATTTTGATAATGATTTCGCGTTTCTTTTGCATTGAGCCACTAAAGTATATATCGTAAAGAAAAACTTGACACTTTTGATACCTTAATTTTTTGTTGTTTTCCTAAAATTTCAAATTGTAAAAAAATACCGCTTTGTATAATTTTATACAGAAAAATTCTGTTCAAAATTACGAAATTTTTAGATAACATATATATTGTTGTTTAACGTCATATAATTTTTTTTTAGCAAACCTAAAATAACCAGGGAAAATAGGCTAATAGAGAAGAGCATTAATTTTTTATATGAAGTAATAAATAAAATGCTCCAACGAGTTAATGAATTTTCAAAGAGTGCCAAAATTTCATTAGCCCGATAACGATTTTGCGTTTTTCTTTTGCATTGAGCCACTAAAGTATCTACATTAAAGGAATACCTAACATCTTTGATACCTTAAAAAATGTTATTTTTGCTTTCCTAAAATGTTATAATATGAAGTTAAACAATAATATATAATTTCACAAAAAAAACGCCACGTTTATCTCTCTATATTATAAAAAGATCTCGCCGCCGCCGTGTCAAGAATCGAGGGACTTAGAATAATTCGGGCTCGGGGCTTGGCGGAAGGAGGTGGGGCTAAAGGCCTGGGGCTAGCCCCACCCCTTTCGGCCAAGCCCCAAGCCTGTATTTTTCTAAGTCCTTTTCCAAAAACATACGTCCCACAAGGGTGGGTGGCACGTTTGGCGGGGGGGGGGGCATCGTTGCGGGGGGAACCCTTGCGGGGGGGCACCCCCCCCCCCCCCCCCCCCTCGCCCTATCGCCCCCATGGGTGGGGGCGATAGCGAGCGCGCGAGCCACAATAAAATCCTAGTAATTTTTATATAATTACAGAAAAATTCTGTTCGAAACCCAGAATGGCAAGATTTTGTATAAGAAATTCTATCAAATCGAAGTTATTTTTTAATGTCCTGAATTATTACGGAAAACTTCAATTCGTTACATCTTCTTATTTAAAAAAATCCTCCCATTCTGTATTGGATCTCGTTAAGTTTCGTCATTTTAAACAGAATTTTTCTGCAAGTATATAAAAAATTATAGAAAGAGGCGCTTTTTAGCAAACCGATATATTGTTGTTTAACATGATATAAACATTTTTTAGGAAGACTAAAATAACCAGGGAAAAAGGCTAAAAGAGAGGAGCATTAATTTTTGCAATAAAGTAATAAACAAAACGCTATAACGAGATTAATGAATTTTCTGAGAGTGCCAAAATTTCATTAAAATCGATAACGATTTTGCATTCTTTTTTTTTTGCATTCAGCGACTAAAGTATATACCTTAAAGGAGCACTTGACACCTTTTGATACCTCAACACGACTGAAAGGACAACGAAACCAAGCGAGACTAAAGAAAGTCTTGGGCTAAAGTGTCTCGAGCGTGAGTGTAATGCATGCGATATATATACATAGGTAAGAATGAAGGTTCTACCGTGTACCACGAAGACCGTAGTCACGCCGATCGCGGGACCCATTCACGGTATTATCCTGTGATTCAGCGGCTGTTCGTCGCCCGATCGGCGTGGCGAGGCGTCTTTGTCCGCGCGGCTTTGCCTCTGTCCCAGTACACAAGGCAATACCTTCTTCGGCTTCTTCATTCTCCGTTCTTTCGCGCTTCAAGTCGCATTTCATCGATCCATTTCTTCCTTCTCTTTATTTTTTCGTCTGCCCGCCTTTTCCCTTCCGCCGAGTAACATCTTCTCGTCTTCTCTTCTTTTTTATCTTTTTTTTTTTTTTTTTTTTTTTTTACAAAAGCCGCGCGTTACACGGATTGACTTGGGGGCCGCGCGTTGTTCCGTTCCACCTCTTAGTCGCTCGTTCGTTCCGTCCGACTGAACGTATAGTGCTTCACAGCAGCAGCAACGACTTGGTCGTTGGTGCTGCTTCGTTGTTGTTGTCGATGGTGACCATATAGTAGATACTTCTCTACATACCTTTAGGACCGTAGTATTCATCGATGAATTCACTTTCCCGATTTTCTGTCTTTATTTCTTAGAGTTGGTTGTCTTGGTTGCTCTTATATAGAGATTTCATGGTATTAAGTATTACAGTATATATATATGTATATATATATATATAACGAAGTAAGAGTTCTTGTCGAGGAGATGCTAACCGGTGCACGGTGTGCTGTGGCTGTGGCTGCGGCTGGTTCGCTTCGAAAATTGATTTTATTCCACACCGATTACCCCCAACTGGGCGTGAGCGAACGATCCAGTCGTTCCCATCACTATTGGAAGCTGTAGCAGTATTGCTGACTGGTTCGGTAAAAGCAAAACCTATAAATGGTATATTGAACGCCATGGTAGGTGAATATATATGTATATGTGTTTGTACGAAGAACTTATTTACGCCGTTATGCGTTAAATAAACCTCGTGGTGCAAAGAAGTGATGAGAAAGTATGTAAATGTTTTTTCAAATTTAGCAGACATTTTTGGCGTTACATCAAGCACAAATCCGTAATAATAATTGGTAGTACCAAAACTCGCATGGTTAAATAAGCTCCAGGCCAATAAGTTGGACAGGTTAACTAATTTTCAGTTTGGACCGACAAATTAGTTAGGTTTTGACAACCAATCAATTTAGTGGGCCATCCAACTAATTTGTCGCCCCAAATAATTGATTTGTTTCTGTAACCAATTAGTTTATTGTCCGAATCAATTTTATCGCTTGGAGTATATTAAAACAATTATTCTTTCCGTGCTGATAGAAACTTGGCATCATCAGATGATTGTTTCTGTAACCAATTACACTGAGAAAAAAAAAGTTTGAATGGACTAATTTAGCGTACACCCTCGTTCAAGTGAATTTTTTTTTGGTATAACAAATACTTTGGTTACCGCAAATAAATTTTAGACAACTGAATCTAATGATTATTGAAGAAACTAAACATTTGGTTGTCCTAACGAAAAACTCGTTTGAACGAGGGTATACGCTAATTTAGTTCTTTCAAATATATTTTGCAGTCAGTGTAGTTTATTGTCCCAACCAATTTGATCGCTTGGAGCATATTTAACCAATTTTGATTTCTAATAGAGGAAGCTTTGTTTTCGTGCGGACATTTTTTTTCGAGTTTTTTTTTATGTCATTACACTCAAAATGGTCTAAATCGTCGAGAAAAGTGGTTTAGAAAAAATGCATGGATGAATGTGCGTTTGTGTGTGTGTGGCCGTCTCTCAAAATTCAAACTTAAATATCCCAAGAATTGCTGTAATAATCGATCTGAACTTTAGCAAACATGTAAAGCAGGTCGACGCCTTTGTTTGTGGTAATTTTCAAAATACTTCAAAATTATGTTCAAATTTTATTTGACTTTGTAATTTTCGAAAAATGTCTATACGCTCTCTAGAATCCGCAAATTTTTAGCTATTGAGCTAAATAATTTTGTATGAATAAAGCTATGTTAAAGAAAGATCGGTATTGAATTTGGAATAAATCTGTAAAAAAGTTCGATTTGTTATGCGATTTTGAATTTTTCAAAAAATATTCGTTTTGCTCTAACTCACGTACAATCTCACCAAATCAACTGAAATTTTCTACAGATGAAAAATAACATTCAGCTCTGCTACCTACCAAATTTGGTCGTGATCGGTAAAGCGGTTTGGATTTTACGTGATTTTGAATTTTTGAAGAACTATATAGATAACGAAAAAAGTTGCAAAGTAGAAATTTCCACATTATTTCCTCATTCATTTTCATTTTTTACAAAGCTTCCTCCATGAGAAAGCCAAAATTAATAAATAATCTTACTCATACACGGAGAGAAAATTTTTGTTGCCTCAACGAATCAGTTGCTAATATACTGACAGCAAAGTCTTATTTCTTAGCCTAACAAAATTCTTTTGCTAGGCTTGTCAAAAAATTTGCTAGGCCAGCAAAATTATTTGCTAGGCTTGTCAAAAAATTTGCTAGGCCAGCAAAATTATTTGCTAGGCTTGTCAAAAAATTTGCTAGGCCAGCAAAATTATTTGCTAGGCTTGTCAAAAAATTTGCTAGGCCAGCAAAATTATTTGCTAGGCTTGTCAAAAAATTTGCTAGGCCAGCAAAATTATTTGCTAGGCTTGTCAAAAAATTTGCTAGGCCAGCAAAATTATTTGCTAGGCTTGTCAAAAAATTTGCTAGGCCAGCAAAATTATTTGCTAGGCCAGCAAAATTATTTGCTAGGCTTGTCCAAAAATTTGCTAGGCCAGCAAAATTATTTGCTAGGCCAGCAAAATTATTTGCTAGGCTTGTCAAAAAATTTGCTAGGCCAGCAAAACTTGCTAGGCTTGTCAAAAAATTTGCTAGGCCGGCAAAATTATTTGCTAGGCTTGTCAAAAAATTTGCTAGGCCAGCAAAATTTGCTAGGGCAGCAAAATTATTTGCTAGGCTTGTCAAAAAATTTGCTAGGCCAGCAAAATTATTTGCTAGGCTTGTCAAAAAATTTGCTAGGCCAGCAAAATTATTTGCTAGGCCAGCAAAATTATTTGCTAGGCTTGTCAAAAACTTTGCTAGGCCAGCAAAATTTGCTAGGCTTGTCAAAAAATTTGCTAGGCCGGCAAAATTATTTACTAGGCTTGTCAAAAAATTTGCTAGGCCAGCAAAATTTGCTAGGGCAGCAAAATTATTTGCTAGGCTTGTCAAAAAATTTGCTAGGCCAGCAAAATTTGCTAGGGCAACAAAATTATTTGCTAAGCTTGTCAAAAAATTTGCTAATCCAGCAAAATTATTTGTTACACCAGCAAATACATTTTCTAGTCCAACAAATAAAGTTTCCTATCACTATGCTAGCAAATGATTTTTCTCCGTGTAGAGGTGGCTTTATAAAAAATGTAAATTAATGAGGAAGCAATATGCAAAGTTCTACTTTGCAACTTAATTTTTTTCCGTGCCGACAGAACTTTAGCTGCACCAGTTTAACGTCTCATGTAACGCTCCAAATTTCTTCTCGTTGACATTTAGGTAATTAAAATAATAGCAAAAGAAAGGAGAGAAGAAAAGATAAAGTTGATTTTCTCGATAGCAGGCAAAGTTCTTACCTTTACAACAGAGTTGTAGCAGGCGTTGATTCAACGTAGTATAACGTTATGCTATAGTACACATCGAAAATTGCCTACAAATGAAGGGATTGTACCGGGTACGGCTCAACAGCCTGGTGTAGATCATTTTCAATGTCTCGGAGCCTCCCACCTAAGTATTCCCATTAAGATCGTATCGCACAGCCAAAACTAATAACCAATCGGCCGCTCCGAGGGTTATACGTAGGCCTCGAACGCTACACCATTATATATACATACATAATGGACAATCTTCAGTCTCTATAGTGATTTGCACGGGAGTCAAAAGAATAACTTTTTCACCTGCATTCATCTGCATTCTTTACGACGCTTCTTGCTTTTATATAAATTGACTTCATTTCTTTTTCTTTCATCCGTAATAACACAGAAAATCTGGCAAAATGTAGAAAATAATATTGAGGAATATTAATAATTCGGAGAGAAAATATTGCAACCTTAATAACAAGAGATTGGAAATTACTTAATGAGCGCAACCGACATTTTAGCTTTAATAAATTTAATAAATACCGCGATTGGCGAGGCTGATAGATAAGAAAATGACTCAAGTAGAATTTACCCATATTGACATAAAGTATATACAAAATATATAAAAGACGTATCCTAGATGTATAAGATATATCATTCTCAAAAATTCTATATGTAGAATAAATTTTCGGATGTGTATGAAATATATTCTAAAATATAATAAAAATAATAATTAAAAATATTAAAAATAAATAAAAAAATGTATTTCGATAAATAATAAAAATAATAATAAAAAATATTAAAAATAAATTAAAAAATGTATTTAAATAAATAATAAAAATAATAATTAAAAATATTAAAAATAAATTAAAAAATGTATATAAATAAATAATAAAAATAATAATTAAAAATATTAAAAATAAATTAAAAAATGTATTTAAATAAATAATAAAAATAATAATAAAGAATATTAAAAATAAATTTAAAAATGTATTTAAATAAATAATAAAAACAATAATAAAAAATATTAAAAATAAATTAAAAAATGTATTTAAATAAATAATAAAAATAATAATTAAAAATATTAAAAATAAATTAAACAATGTATTTAAATAAATAATAAAAATAATAATAAAAAATATTTAAAATAAAATAAAAATGTATTTCTATTATATTACCGTTCGAAAAGTTTTATATTTCAGATATATTTTAGTATATACTTATTTTTCGTGGGTATATCCAAATGCGGACTCGCCGAGTGTCTTACTCGCATAGAAACGCCAAATGCCCAAGAGCCATATATATATAGTAGGAATAGTGTTGCACCTGCCGAAGCCCACGAGCGTGGAAACGAACTCGAGCATGTCGAAAAGTGCAATGGGGCATTTCTTTTTCTTCTTTTACACCATCTCTTGGACTTGTATATCCAATCTCTTTGGTTTTGTGGTTTGGGCAGTTAGGGCACAATCGGTTAGACTTGATATTGCTTTATATTATTTCTTCTTTTACAATTCGCCGTGGAATCGTATAGGAAGCGATACAAGTGTAAGGTATCGGAGGCTTCGTATAACTGCAGTCTACCAGCCGGTTTCAGTGGCAGTGGCACGTACCTCGGTTCTATACAGAGTTTTTGTACATCGATTTTTACTACGTAACGAGACAACTTTGTCGTGCGAATTCTGTGCGTATAGGTAAAAAATATGAATGCATAGTAGAACCTTGCAGATTGCTTCCTCATTATTTTTCTCATAGAACTTTTTGCAAAGTTTTATGAGAAAGTATGTTAGTCAATTTAGAATTTCTTATAGAATAACTGGAAAATAATAAGCAAGCAATGTGCAAGGTTCTACTTTATATCCTTGATTTTAATTTTTTAATATTTCGATATTATTAAAGCGTTTCCGAAAGTAAACATGATAATGTACATTTTTTTATAATTAAAAATTCCATAAAATCAAAAATTTCATACCGTTCGTCACTAAAATATATGTATATATAATGGCTGAATATTGTTTCGTTTACATACAAAATTTGAGCTCGCTATGTCAAGTTTTGAAAAAATTGGAGCGACAATGTCAATCTTTTTTTAAATTCGAAATTCCATAAAATCTGAACCACCTTACCGATTTGAGCCAAATTCAATAACGAATAATATTGAGTGCACCTCCTCTTGTTAATAAATATTTAGCAAAATAGACAAAATTTTACAAAAGTTAGAGCGACCACGTCCTTTTTTCAGAAAATTAAAAAAGGCATAACATCAAAATTTGCGTATACAATTTATCAAAAACTGCAACAATCAAAGAGGGGATGGTGCTACTTTTGTGTATTTAATTTCAGCTCGATAGCTAAAACCATTTTTCAGTTATAGGCGATTGAATTTTCGAAGTTGTATACATACACACACACGTGCATACCTACATATGGACATTTTTTCTAGACCATTTTTATTTACGTTTTGGATCACTCTGAGTGTTCTGACATAAAACTCTTGAAAAAAATAAATTTTCCCGACTACGCTAAAAAGACCATATTCCATGCCTGCAACGCGGATGGAAAGTTATCGATTCTTGACCGGCGGGACGAAAAGTAACGGAGCAGGAGAAAAAGTAACGCAGCAGGAAGAAAAGTGGCTGCAGCGGGCAGAAAAGTACTTTTCCTCCCGACTTCGCTAAAATAACCGCATTTCGTGTCCGCAACGCGGGCGGGAAATCGCTCATTTGTTACGAATGACGTACGCATGCGCAGTCCGCTTTCATTATCTCCCTCGGGAGGTAATCAGCTCATTCCTGCCCGGCGAGAGTAATAAAAACCGTACTATGTTAAAAATGATCATTTATTAAAAATGAGCTTATTCTCCGTCCTTGTTGCACACGCGAAATGTGGTTATTTTTTAGCGAAATCGGGAGTAAAGTATAGTACGTTACATGGGAGGGGTGCAACTTTTCACCTCGTGTGAATTTCTGCCCTCGCCCCGCTCACGGGCATCAAACTCGTTATCACATGCTTTTTTCGTTACCTGACATATGTAAAAAGGATAAAATATAAAATAAATATGTCATACAATTTATGCTGTTTTAATTATATTTTAGTTGCATACAATTCACAATCCACTTACATAATATCTGCTTATTACTAACTTTGGTATCGTCAGGCAGATCTCATTAAAAGTAAATAAGTGACTAGTATCCAAAGCAATCATTAGTTTGCCACTAGTCATCGGCTACCGACAGATTCTCCATACTCCTTTACACGCTTACAATAGCTTCATCTTGCAACGTATTACTTTCAACCTGCACGTCCTCCATCTCGTCTTCGTCGTTCTCTTCGTCACTAACCCTTTCAATGCTTTTTTAAATTTTTCTTGTGGAGAGTTTTGTGGGCAGCAACGGCTTTATTTGTACAGAAGTATTGCCCACATTCTTGGCATGTACTACCGGCGAGGAATTGAGTATTTGATTGTAGACTCGGGCAATACAATGCGCATTTCTTGGAACTGCGAAACGATTTCAAATCATCATAGAATCTACTCGGTAATATTAGAAAATAATGTATCGAGAAATGTACGTGACTTTGACCCAAGACCCCTCCCCTCCCCCATGTGATCATTCATGATGATTTTCAGTAACCCCCCCCCCCCCTTCCAGATTCTCACGTGATTAAGGGGATGCTGGAGTAGATTTTTTGACCGACTTTGGTCGGTAAAAATAGGCGATTTCGTAGTATACACTATTCATCGAAAATATGCTGCAAATATGCGTCAAATTTTGCAGGGATGTAATAAAAACATTAATGCTGGGGTGTCCGGTCGAATTACTGCTCAAAACATACAAGAAATGTAAGAAATTGTATATTACTGAAACTCTCAAAAACCAATATGGCTGCACGAAATGTCAACAGGTCCTTTGAGGTAAGATATAAACGTTTCTGGAACTCAGATGTGTTAAATCAGACTGGATACCCATTCTTTGATTATTCCTGAACCTTTCAAAACCGACGGAATGTCGATTACACAAACCAAATCCACGAATAGTGTATACTACGATTGCAAAGACTGTTTGCTTTTCGCACAGGCTCAGAGCTGGTAAAGAGCATGAATATAGTTCCGTCATTAGGAGACAGGTGGCGCTGTTTACTTTTGGCAAAAGCTCCGAGCCTCTGCAATGCGACCGTAATATACACTATATATGGATTTGGCTTGTGTAGTTAACATTCTGATGGTTTTGGAATATTTCGAAATCATCACAGAATTGACGTCCGGTCTGATTTTACATATCTAATTTCCAGAAACAATTATATCTTACAGCAAAGGTCTGTTGACATATGGTGTACGGCCATTTTGCTTTCGGTATCTTTTGCCAAAAGTAAGCAGACTACTCGGCGCCACCTGTGTCCTAATCGGGAAACTTACCGACCAAAGTCGGTATCGAAATCTACTCCAGCATCCACTTAACCTCCATACGTGCGATCATAACGAGACTTAAGGGGATGCTGGAGTAGATTTTTTTACCGACTTTGGTCGGTAAAAATAGGAGATTTCGTAGTATAGACTATTCATCGAAAATATGCTACAAATATGCGTCAAATTTTGTAGGGATGTAATAAAAACATTCATGCTTTGGTGTCCGATCGAATTACTGTCCAAAACATACAACAAATCTAAGAAATTGTATATTACTGAAGCTCTCAAAAACCAATATGGCCGCTCGAAATGTTAACAGGTCCTTTGAGGTAAGATATAAACGTTTCTGGAACTCAGATGTGTTAAGTCAGATCGGACACCCATTCTTTGATTATTCCTGAACCTTTCAAAACCGTCGGAATGTCGAGTACACAAACCAAATCCACGAATAGTGTATACTACAATTGCAAAGACTGTTTGCTTTTCGCACAGGCTCAGAGCTGGTAAAGAGCATGAATATAGTTCCGTCATTAGGAGACAGGTGGCGCTGTTTACTTTTGGCAAAAGCTCCGAGCCTCTGCAATGCGACCGTAGTATACACTATATATGGATTTGGCTTGTGTAGTTAACATTCTGATGGTTTTGGAATATTTCGAAATCATCACAGAATTGACGTCCGGTCTGATTTTACATATCTAATTTCCAGAAACAATTATATCTTACAGCAAAGATCTGTTGACATATGGTGTGCGGCCATTTTGCTTTCGGTATCTTTTGCCAAAAGTAAGCAGACTACTCGGCGCCACCTGTGTCCTAATCGGGAAACTTACCGGCCAAAGTCGGTATCGAAATCTACTCCAGCATCCCCTTAATGGACGCTCCCATAGGAGGGATATCACATCTATCGATAGATCAGCAATATTTGTTCGATTCCCGAATTTTCTCAATCTATATTGAGATAGCGCGCGGAAAAAAAAGATTAGTTGCCATAATCAAGAAATGAGTTGACACAACCAATCGATTATTCTATTTCCCTAGCAACTCAAATGGTAATACCGACGATTCGAATGATAATACCGACGATTCGAATGGTAGTCCCAACGATTGGATTAGTTAACCTAACTAATCCAATCGAGAACTAATCGTGAATAGTTGAGGTTACTATTCGATACGATTGAGGCACCTAATTTTTTAGACATTGTGTACAGCAAATCGAAAACGTAGTTGCCACAACCAAACATTTCTTTCCGTGCGCGATATTTAAAGCATACTTGATCGCCACAGGGTGGAAAGAAAATGGGTGTACAAAAAACTTACTGTAGTAAAATCGGCAGTGATTTGCGCGAATGAATTGAACAACATTTCGATCGCCTTGGCGACTACTTGCGCTTTCAAGTTGGTTCATGGTTGTGTTGGTTGACCGGCAGCAACCTCGAGCATGATCGCGCCACGATATCTTTACTCCCGCGGCATTAGCCCCTTTTCGCGGTAATCTCAGTGGTAAATCCACCTTCGAATGGCTGCCGATTCACAAGGGTTATCGATTCCGATGCTGGCTACCTTCGCCGACGCACGCGGCCGACGCATCAAGATCGAAACGCGCTTCTGCACGAGCTTCTGCAACTCCTCCTTCTCGGCTCCACGGTTGAGTCCGGTTTTAATTCGCAATTCTGGTGCGAGGCAGTTGTCGATTATTCGCACGAGAAACGAGTGCCAAAGCATTCCATTTAAAAGTTATTTCTGGATTGGAGAGGAATTTTCAGAAGCTCGTACAAAGTTGAAATCACACTGATACGCATTGGAGATCGTTTACTTTCGCACTGCATCCAGAGTCTTCTCGGTTTTGCTTTATCTTTTACGGTGTTTAATCGGGCCGATCCTCTTGCACGTAGAACTCAAGTCTCCGAATCCAATGGAACGCAGGTGCCCAGCACCGCACGGCTCCAACTAGTCTTATCTACTCTGTTGGCGAAAGCGCACTAAATTCTCCGCTGTTGAGCTGCTCATATACGCGTTAGGGAGCAAAGCCGCGATTCCCTGTTTGGCCCAAGAATACACACAGGAATATGTGGGCATTCAAGCAATGGATAAGACCATACAGAAAGATTAAGTGCATGAGATGGAAACAACAACGACGAAAAACGTAAAGTTGAAGATGCGAGAAACGATGAGGAAAAGGAAGCGTCCGCGAGATGAAGGTTAAGAATAATAGGGGACGATATGCGGTGAGGTAGGATTTTCACCTCCAGTTTCTTTGAACTCATCATACATTTTTTAGATCCAATTTTTCAGTCTACAAACTCAAGTATATGGAGATTCCAGCTGAATTTTTCAGGTTCTGATGGTTCACCCACTTTAATAATTTTGATACTTAATTATCAAAAAGTGTTTTGAAAAAGAAAAGACACGTACTATTTTTTTTTTAAATTTATGACAGACGAATTTTTGTAGTAATTAAATTTTTTGGTACTTATATTTTTTCAATAATTAATATTTTGGAAATTAACAGACCTAACGAAAAGTTTCTACGATGAAATTTGTTCAGCTTGCAGAGAGCTACATAATGTATACGAAAAATGGTATTTTTGATTTCCTAAAATGTTGTTATGTGAAGTTAAACAATAATATATAATTTTACAAAAAAAGGCCACGTTTTTTAATTTTTATTTACTTACAGTAAAATTCTGTTCAAAGTTACGAAATTTTTTGACACCCTATCCAGAATGACAAGATATTTTTATAAGAAATTTTACGTAATTGAAGTTTCTTTTAAATATCCTGAATTATTACGGAAAATTTTAATTAGGTATAGAACTTCTTATAAAAAAAATTCTTACCATTCTGGATAGTCTCGTAAATTTTACAATCTTAAACAGAATTTTTCTGTAAGTATATAAAAATTATAAAAAGATGTGTTTTTTTGCAAAACGATATATCATTGTTTAATGTCATATACATTTTTTTCGTAAAACTGAAATAACTTTTTTTACATACAGATTATATATCTCTTTGCAAACTGAACAAATTTCATGTTGAATATTGTTTTAATCGTTAATTTCCACGATATTAACGATTAAAAATATATAAACACCGAAAAATTTAAATTTTTGCCAAACCAAAAAATACGTCTCTTTTTTTTTCAAAATACTTTTTGATAAAAAATTGTCAAAGTTATTGAACAAATTCAGCTAGAATTTCCCATCTATACAATCTTTTTCCTTTAGGGATTGTAATCACATTTTCCTTTGACGTAGACCAAATTTTCTTTTGCTTCCTCATAGAGGAATCTTTATTTTCGTGAAAATTTTTTTTTCGAGATTTTCATGTCAGGACACTCAGAATGGTCTAAAACGTCGATAAAAGAGGTTTAGAAAAAATGTCAGTATGTGTGTGTGTGTGTGTGTGTGTGTGTGCACAATTTTTTGTTAGCACGATAGCCGCCGCAATTTTTAAGATACTGGGCTCAAATTTGAACCACGAGTAAACTATCATTAAACAAGGTATGGGATTGAATTTGGAGTTAATCCATCAAGGTGTTCAAAATTTATGGTATTTTGAATTTTTTGGATAATGTCAGCTCGGGCTCTAATTCCCGCAATTTTTATGATATCCGGCTCAAACTTGGACCAGAAGTGGACTGTCATCAAATAGTGTTTGGGATTAAATTTGGTGTTAATCCGTTAAGGGGTTCACAATTTATGGCATTTTTTAAATTTTTGATATTTTTTGTTCGTGCTCTAACTTTCGCAATTTTTAAGATATCGGGCTCAAATTTGGTCCACAAGTGGACTGTTATTAAATAAAATTTGGGAGTGAATTTGACGTCAATCTGTCAAGGGGTTCAAAACTAATGTCATTTAAAATTTTTTTAAAAAAAGGCTGCAAAGTAGAACTTTGCAAATTGCTTCCTCATTATTGTTGGATTTTTACAAAGCTTCCTCTATGAGAAAGCCAAAATAGATTAACATGCTTTTTTGAATTAGTGAGATTTTAATATCAGTTTAGTAAAATATGTGCGAAAAGTTTTGTGGTTTTTGCTACACTGTTCGTTGGAATGGTGGATTGTCGGTGCCGCGCGAAGGTTGTTCCACCGTAGAACTCCGAGCAAGTGAATCTCGGGGCTGAGGATGCACGCTGCTGCATATGCACCTCGCCGTACCGTGTTTCTCGTGAGAGCGAGTCGGGTGCTCCTAACCCAGATGATATCGCGGCTAGATATACAACAACGCTGCGTTTTATGGTGTATTACAGGACGTTATAAGATATATAACGGCTTTATGCGTACACCATAGGGGACGACGTATTGGTAAGTTACGACGAAGAGACCCAAACTTTACGAGCTAAGCGGCATATTATTTTTCGTTCTTTCGCCATGTAGCTTCTTATTCGCTCATACACCCAACTTTGCTAGATTCACTTTAACTCTCCCTTTTACTGTATTTCTTCGAACATACCCACTATGCTTCGAAATTATATTTTTCCTTATGCAATCCACAGGCTCAAAAAACCTACCGTTGATTTTATCATAATGGCCAAAATGAATTTTCACTGTTAAAAACTTTTTCATGAAAATTAATATAAAGTATTGGACAATTTTTGCAGATACGCGGATATTAAATTTAATATACAAATATTAATTAATATACTGAAAAATTGTTCTAAAATTAATATATGGTATATTAAACACTTCATAAAAGTTGTGTTTATAATATAATTATTCGAATCTTACAACATTTCTGTATATTAAATGAAATTTAATATTCCGTATCTGCGAAAGAACTTTCAGTACATATATTAATTGTCAAAATATTTTTAACAGTGTGACACACTGTTAAAAATATGTTTGCATATTCGCATTACAGTAAATTTTATTTATCAGCTGATATATTAAATTCAATACACCAAGTAGTAAAATAAGAAAAATTGACATTAAATTTTCTAATTTTCATAGAATTTATTAGAAAGTACAGTAAATTTTATTTATCAGCTGATATATTAAATTCAATACATCAAGTAGTAAAATAAGAAAAATTGACATTAAATTTTCTAATTTTCATAGAATTTATTAGAAAGTACTGTAATTTTGCTTCCTCATGGAGGAAGCTTTGTTTTCATGAAACAATGTTTTTTCGAAATTTTCATGTCAGTACACTCAGAATGGGCCAAAACGTCGAGAAAAGGGATTTAGAAAAAAATGTCTGTGTGTGTGTGTGTGTGTGTATGTGTGTATGTTACACGATCGAAAAATGTAAACCTTTATAACTTGGGAATGCCTTGAGATATGAAGCTGAAATTTGGACCATAGTTAGAGGGATCAAGCCTCATCGTTCATACAGATTTTTGTTAAAATCGAGTTCATCGTTAAATTATTTCGCGTTTTTTAATTTTTTGAAAAATGTCTGTTTACGCGATAACTCTTTCAATTTTCGAGATATTGATCTTAAAATTGGTATGAATGTGAGCTTTCATACGCCGGTGATCGCTATTGAATTTGGTTAAGATCGGTTGAACCGTTAAAATTTTATGATGTTTTGAATTTTTCAAAAAATTGACATTATCGCTCTATTGTAACTTTTGCAAAACTTAAGATAGCGAGCTCAAATTTTGTATATAAATGAAACAATATTCAGCCATTATATATGTATAATTTAGTGACGAACGGTATGAAATTTTTTATTTTATGGAATGTTGAATTATTTTTAAAAATATACATTATCACATTCACTTTCGGAAACGCTCTAATAATCACGAAATAACGTAATAACGAAATAGAAAAAGCGAATCCACAACATGTATATTTATCTAATTAAAACAAGGATGCAAAGTAAAACCTTGCACATTGCTTCCTCATTATTTTTCGCGTTTTACAAAGCTTCCTCTATGAGGAAGCCGAAAATTGAATAACGTACTTCCTCATAGAGGTAGCTTTGTAAGAAGCGAAAAATAATGAGGAAGCAATGTGCAAGTTTCTACTTTGCATCCTTGTTTAACAATGTGACACACTGTTAAAAATGTTTGCATATTTGCATTACAGTAAATTTTATTTATCAGCTGATATATTAAATTCAATACACCAAGTAGTAAAATAAGAAAAACTGACATTACATTTTCTAATTTTCATAGAATTTATTAGAAAGTACTGTAATTTTATATTTCACTTGCATATTAAATTAAATATACCCGTTTCTATAAAAGAGTTTCCTATATCCGTAATGGAAAAGTACACTAAATATCCACCAGACAATATACAACGTTTAACTTTCCATTTTTTATTTATTCACTGATATAAACTTGATATCAATTGTACGAGGTAAAAAAAAATCTATGAAAGAAAAGTAGTGATACAACACAAAGTTGCCTCTATGAGAAATTATGTTAATCAATATTGTCTTCCTCATAGAGAAAGCTTTGAATAAAAAGCGAAAAATAATGCGGAAGCATTAGGATGTAAGGAATAAAAAAAAAATAAATCTATGGAAGAAAAGTAGCGATATAGTATACGTAAAGAAAGTCTAGACGATGTAATTGCAACCACTGAAACAGCAGCTGGACTCGAAGTGAAAAGCGAAGCTGAAAGAGAAGCTCGTTTTAACGGTCCGAGACTCGATTTCACCCACGTTAGAAATAACGAAGTAGAGAAAAGAAAGAAATAAAAAAAAAATGAATAAATAAAGGAATGAAAAAGGGGAAAAAGGAACAAGTCGCACGCGTGGATGCACAAGAGACGCGCGAGAATAAGGAATTGGGTACTTGGCGGTTAAGGTAGGTGCGCGTATCGTCTCACCCGTCGTACGTACCTATATATTCCGACGCATTCGCTGCTGGGGATACCGGTTGATCGATGAAAGCCTCGAGTTTTATGAATGAGCGGCAACGCGGTGTCGGGTTGCCCCGCTACGGTCGCACTCTCTCACACACACACATGGCAATCTTTCTTTTTCCTTTCTTTCATCTTACGCTGCTTTTTTTTATCTCTATCCTTCGCTCTCACGCCGCGGCCATGTTATTTATAGCCAACCGGTGCGCCTTGAATTATAAAATAATTTTTGTTTATCATTGCGCGCATTCAGTGGGATCGAGTGTCAGGAACCAAGATAGGCAGCACTGTAACTGATAATTCTTATATAATTCATCGTCTAAACGATGAATAACGATGATTTTGTCAGAATAACGAGTTATTGCTATTCGATAAATTTAACAAAAATTTCGTTAGGGTAGTTAAGCACACTTAAATACATTTTTCGTGACTATTGTAATTCTGTGCCTGTATTTAATCATTTTTCATAACGTTGTATATTTTGGAAACATTTATCGTCATATTGACGTCAGTTTGTCTAAATTACAAAAAAAAGTAGAACCTTGCACATTGCTTCCTCATTATTTTTCGCTTTTTACAAAGCTTCCTCTCTGAGGAAGCAAAAAAGTCTGTTATTCAATTTTGGCTTCCTCATAGAGGAAGTTTTGTAAAAAGCTAAAAATAATGAGGAAGCAATGTGCAAGGTTCTACTTTGCATCCTTTTTAAATTAGATAAATAAACATGTTATGAATTCGCTTTTTCTATTTCGTTATTCTGTTATTTCGTCATTATTAGAGCGTTTTCGAAAGTAAATGTGATAACGTATATTATTAAAAATAATTCAACATTCCATAAAATCACAAATATCATACCGTTTGTCACTAAATTATACATATATAATGGCTGAATATTGTTTCATTTATATATAAAATTTGAGCTCGCTATTTCAAGTTTTGCAAAAGTTACAATAGACCGATAATGTCAATTTTTTGAAAAATTCAAAATTCCATAAAATCTGAACCACTTTATCGATTCGAGCCAAATTCAATACGAAACAGCACTGAGTGCACCTACTCTTATAACCAACTATTTAGAAAAATAGACTAAATTTTACGAAAGTTAGAGCGACCACGTCCTTTTTTCAAAAAATTCAAAACGGCATAAAATCGAAATTTTCGCACAGATTTTGTCGAAAATTGCTAGAGTTGAAGAGGGTCTGCTACTACACTAGTGTGCCAAATTTGAGCGCGATATACAAAACCGTTCTTGAGTTATCGGCGTTCGAATTTTCGGAGTTGTATACATACACACACTCACACGCACACATACATACGGACATTTTTTCTAGATCACTCTTCTGGACGTTTTGGACAATTCTAAGTGTCCTGACATAAAAATCTCGAAAAATTTGCTTCTCATGAAAACAAAGCTTCCTCTATGAGAAAGCAATACTGTATCAACACCCATGGAAGTAAAGTATATTCGAAAATATATAATTTTTGTACTAAGTATATTTGCGCCGAAAAATTGTATATGTTAGGATATATTGGAAAATATATGCGCGCGAAAAATATATCTGAGGTATATCGAAAATATATTTAATAGTAAGTTTCTAGCAGTCCTGAAAATTCTGTTTTTCTTATTTTTTATTACTATGTTTGGTTTCCCCGTAAGAATAAATAAACTAGTTTCTAGTATTAAAAAATCCAGGTTTATACTATATCATTGAGTCTCGTAACAGGAAATCAGTGTGTGGATTTTTTATTTTTGGGCGCAGATTGAAGGGTTTTTGGTGTAGCAAGTAAAAAAAATTTATTTTTGTTCGAAATCAAGAAAAAAAAATTAGAATTAAAAAAAAATTCATAATTTTGGAAACTACAATTTGTTTTAAAATCAAATTGGCTACAGAATTTCGAGCGAGTGGTATCAAGTTGGCGATGGAATTGTAAAAAAAATATTAGTGATATTCAACCGAGGTTTTGCGAGTGCGCGAGTCACAATATCTCCTAATCAGTCTATAATAGTAGATTCGTAGTCCAAACCTGAGCCAAATATCTTTAAAAATGTGAAAATAAGAGCGTGATAAGTGATTTTCTAAAAAATTCAAATTGTCATAATTTTGGAATCACGAAACGGATTTGTGCCAAATTTGAACTTAACATTTGTCTACCCACACTATATATGTGTACCAAATTCCAGAGCGATATCTTGAAAATTGCGTACACTATCGTGATAACAAGAATCCGAATATACACACACACACACACATACACTGAGAGAAAAGTTTGTTAACATTTGTTAACAGTTAACAAATCTTGGTTAAATATGGCGAAATGAACCGTTTAGTTATTCTTATTGAATCTCACTTGAGCTAAATAAAATTTGCTTGTCGCAAATGAAGCTCGCTGACATTTGTTAATAGTTAACAAATCTTATTTGGTTCAAGTGCGATTCAATCAGAATAACTAAATGGTTCATTTCGCCATATTTAACCATGATTTATTAACTGTTAACAAACTCTTCTCTCAGTGCATACAGACATTTCGTACAAATTATTTTTGTCGACGTTTTTAGAGCATTTTGAGCATCCTGAGATGAAAATGTGGAAAATTTTTTTTTTTACGGAATCAAAGTTTCCCTTACGCGGAAGAAAAAAAGGATTTAAAGTAGAACCTTGCACATTGCTTCCTCATTATTTTTCGCGATTTACAAAGCTACCTCTATGAGGAAGTATGTTATTCAATTTTTGGCTTCCTCATAGAGGAAGCTTTGTAAAACGCGAAAAATAATGAGGAAGCAATGTGCAAGGTTCTACTTTGCATCCTTGTATTAATTAGATAAATATACATGTTGTGGATTCGCTTTTTCTATTTCGTTATTACGTTATTTCGTGATTATTAGAGCGTTTCCGAAAGTGAATGTGATAATGTATATTTTTAAAAATAATTCAACATTCCATAAAATCAAAAATTTCATACCGTTCGTCACTAAATTATACATATATAATGGCTGAATATTGTTTCATTTATATACAAAATTTGAGCTCGCTATCTTATGTTTTGAAAAAGTTACAATAGAGCGATAATGTCAATTTTTTGAAAAATTCAAAACAACATAAAATTTGAACGGTTCAATCGATCTTAACCAAATTCAATAGTGATCACCGGCGTATGAAAGCTCACATTCATACCAATTTTAAGATCAATATCTCGAAAATTGAAAGAGTTATCGCGTAAACACACATTTTTCAAAAAATTAAAAAACGCGTAATAATTTAACGATGAAGTGGATTTTAACAAAAATCTGTATGAACGATGAGGCTTGATCCCTCTATCTATGGTCCAAATTTCAGCTTGATATCTCAAGGCATTCCCGAGTTATAAACGTTTACATTTTTCGATCGTGTAACATACACACATACACACACACACACACACATACAGAAATTTTTTCTAAATCACTTTTCTCGACGTTTTGGCCCATTCTGAATGTACTGACATGAAAATCTCGAAAAAAACATTTTTTCATGAAAACAAAGCTTCCTCTATGAGGAAGCAATAAAAAGTTTTATGTTTTTATAAATCACGGATGATTTATAAAAACGCGTTAACGCGGAGAGTTATATTCGTGTGGGCTGAATCAAGTGAAATCGTCCCATTAGCTATCGAATAAGCAATTGCGAAAGCATCCCCGTGTTAAATTTGCGTGGGTATACAGGATTAATTTTAGTTTCTGTGTCTGCAGCACCTACACTTGTGGCCTATCTATATTCTATAAGCTAACGGCGATCAATACGCCCAAAGTTTTGCAAAAACTTGTTCCAATCGCGTAATTCCCATCAGACATGTATTAACAGGCGGGCAAAAAAAAACGCTTTGCAATTCGTCACTGTCCATTAATGACTCTCTGAAGCGTTTATTTTCGTTGGCGCTTCTTAAACTCAAAAGAAAGTCTCGATTCTCGAGGTTTGTAAGATATACGAGCCGGTATTATGGTATATTATATGGCGAGAAAGACTCGGAGTAGCACGAGCCGTGAATAACACTCGGATCAATAGTTCGTTATCGAGAAACAAAAAAATGCGATCGGAACAATGACGCGAATCGCGAGGGCATCGAACAATCGGACTAACTATGAACGCGCCTGACGAGATTTCTCGATGACTATGACGATCGGCACGGTCATAGGGCCGACGATCCGATGAGAGAATAAAAATTACAACCGCGGAGGAATAGGAACTAAGAGAGTCGACAATTGTGGCTAAAGAAAGAGAATAAAAATAATTAAATAAATATTTTTAAAAAATCCCGACTGAAAAAAATGAGTGTAATTAATAATCAAATTGGGCAAATGAAAAATGGTTAAATAAGAATTTTGTAATCGGGAGATTAATTCCTCAAGTGTGTGGTAATATTCTGACTATGTAATATGCAAATGATTCTTTTTTGCTGTTTATTAATTACACTCATTTTTTCCAGTCGGGAGTTTTTTAATTTTTATTAAATTATTCTTATTTCATCATTTTTTAAGTAATTCTGATACTTCACCAATAAACGCTTACTAATTCATCTTAAAAATAAAATAAATAAACTATCACAATTTTTTCTTTTTTTTCCACCACATCGTTCAATAAGAATTGTAAAATCATAACGTAATGTCCGCTGAGCTAAATGGAAACTAAAAACTAATGTGGGTGCAATGAAAAATCGAGACAAGCTCAAAACATGAGATCGAAATAAAGAAACTGAAAAGAGAAATTGAATAATTCATGTCGCCTCATCAACGATGATTCAATAATTTTTATGGTAGCTGGAGGTATTGTGGCAACTCATCGAGGGCATTGATTCGATGCTGGGAGAGTCTTGATTGACTGGAAGATATTCCAAGTGTCTTCGTAGCGCCGGTTGACCTCGAAATTGATTGTCCCAGATCGAAGGTTCCTTCAATAGATCTGTCTGTATTGATATTGCTTCGGTTCCTTGAGTCACGTATTCGTGATGAGGTCACGGGAACCTTACGAAGAATGCCTCTGAGATCGCTATTGGGTTACCGAGTCACACAGCGGCTTCGGTACTCTTTTAGTTCGAGTCAGAATACACTGCTCCCATTTTGCATTCCTCAATCATGGAAAATTACTAAAAGTAGAGCAAACCGATTTTTCACTCGATCGAATTTTATTAAGCTTACTCCATCTTTAATAAATTACTATTTCTACCCATACTCCATGTACCGAGTCTTTGAAAATTGTAGACACGATTTAGAAAAATCTTTCATAGATTTTTAATGTACTTTATTACAAGTGAGATTGTAATTATAATTTAATTTCTCGTTTTTCTTTGTCGATTTATTTGGAGCCTCTACGATTTCTCTACCGCTTATATTTTTGTTTTTAAATTTTTTATTATGACGGCGATACATGTTAAATATAAACTAAAATAGAATAAATGCTATTAATACCAATAATGAAAGTAAAACAAAGGTCAATAATGGCTCACGCCAATATCAATATTTTGAGAAAAATTCTCATTCAAATAAATTATTTTAAAATATATATAAAAATAAATAATAAATATGAGGCATTCCATACCGATTCGACCTGCGTCGGATCCTCAACCTCTCGGATTTGGTCGACATTTTTTTATATGATTGGACCAACTCCAAAAAGTACTGGAAAATTTTTTCAGATTTTTTTCATTTATTTATTTTTTTACGATTTTTTAAAGGTAACATATCGTTAGTTCAAATTTGAAAATCTGAAAAAATTCTCAAAAATTCTGCATGAAATAACAAAATTTTTGAGCCTAAAGCCAAAGTGGGCCAGGTTTTGCTTCTATTTTTTTTCTATAAAAAACTGTTAAAAAAATTAGAAACGAAAGAGGAAAAGTTATCAAATTTTTATAAAATATTGCTTTCTTCTGCAAGTGCTTTTCGTAAAAAAAATATGCGATTCATAGAAAATATGTTCACTGTTAAATCAGGCCGGTATCGCAAAACAGAGTTTCTCTCTGAGGAAGCCAAATAATAACGATATAATTTCGTGCGGAAGAATGTTTATGTAAAAAAAGAGGAAGTGCTGTGAAAATTTCAATTTTCATGTTTTTTTATTATTTGTAATACAGCAATTTCTAGAATTATATAACATTCTTATCGAATAGTTTTTCCTATTTCCAAAAAAAAAACTCATGAATCAGAATTGACAAGCCGCGCTAATCAAAGGATTCCATTGATAATATCAGATGTCAATGATGATAATTTAAAAAGCGAACGCACCTTCGAATACAAAAAAAATTCAAGATCACCGAGTGCAGCTGAGATGAACAAACAATAACATCAAATTAAATTCTACCGCACAACAAATCTAATTTTGTTATCTGACTCAACCCTGTACTCCACGAGGAATGTTTTTTTTTTCGTCATTTTGTGCAACTCGCAGTTTAGAAAAATTTGATAACTTTTCCTCTTTCGTTTCTAAATTTTTTAATAGTTTTTTATATAAAAAAAATAGAAGCAAAACCCGGCCCACTTTGGCTTTAGGCTCAAAAATTTTATTATTTCATGCAGAGGTTCTGAGAATTTTTTCAGATTTTTAAATTTGGGCTAACGATATGCTACCTTTAAAAAATCGTAAAAGAAAAAAAAATCTAAAAAAAATTTCCAGTACTTTTTGGAGTTGGTCCAATCATATAAAAAATTTTCGACCAAATCCGAGAAGTCGAGGGTCCGACCCAGGTCGAATCGGTATGGAATGCCCCATACATAAAAATAAATGATAAATATATAAAAATAAAAAACACTATAATTTCCTAAATTGGAAATAAATAGTCATAATTGACCGCACGAAATACAAATTTTTCAGATTCTTCAGCATCACAACACTTTTTTTTTTTTTTTCAAACCGTTGCATGCGTTTCTCTGTGAAATCATCCGACAGTGACGTATATCATTGTCCCTTACACCTGCTTCGAAAGAAAATATCTCGATGTTAGACAGAAAATGCTGCACCTTTCAGTCAAACCCAACACCTATCACGACTTTTACGGTAGCTCGATTTAAAAATCGAAGAAAAAGATATAAAAACTGTCAAAAGATTCAGAGCCATGAAATAGAGACATGCATGACGGCTATTCTTTGGCCTCGGGGTTTACAGGTGCAGGTGCTTCATCGTCTCGCCCCAGCGACGAGTATCGCAGGGTAGTGAAGCTGCGTAATAAGAATGTAAAGGAAGGATCGGGAAGCCAGAGAAGAGCAGTCGCACCCAGAAGTCTGTCTCAGGTTTCCCGATCAATTGGCCTTTCTTGGCATGGCATCAACTTCTTGTATGTGAGTGAAAATTCTACCAATACAACTATGAACAAATATATTTTAAAACTTGGAAAATCTTAAAAACATTATAATAAAAAATTATTGGAAAACAATTTAATCATTCAACCAATCACATTGAATTATTTTCAAAAAAGAATTTGAAAAAAATAGATTGTATTGTTTTTTAATCATTTTTTGTTTTCGACAAAAAAAAAGAAACAATGAAAAACAATTCAATCTAATTTTTTAACATTGGCGAAATCATGACCATTGATAATTTTAATAATAGTCTTTCCATCGAAATTTTAAATATTTTTTAAGATTATGAGTGAACTGTAAAAAACATCATAAAATATTTTTTAATTGGTCGAATTATATTTCCACTTTCGCTTGCGGATCAAAAATGTTGTGTTTGTCATAGTATTTTTTTTACTTTTTTGGGATTCTTAAATCGGGGCGTTTTTTTATTTAGCTTTAACTATTTAAAATTTAAAAACGGAAAAAAAATCTGTATGCATTTGTCATGTAGAAGAATACCATAAAAAATCACAGACCAAATTACACACGGTAAAATTCGGTCGTTGGTCGAATTGGCATGGAATGCCCCATATGTATCTAAGAAAAAAAAATAAGCCAAACAACTTTCGAGTTAATGTTTATTTTCGTTGAGCTTGATTGAATATTTGTAATTTTGTATAAATATCCGAAAACTCTCACTTCAACAAACTGTCGATCTTTCACTTTTTAAGAGAGTGACACAGAGCCAAAGAACGGCTAAAAAAAAAAAGGTCTTTCACTTTTGCAACTTCCACGTAGATGCTAATAGTTAATAATTTCACTCGTCCCCGCTATGTTTGACAGGAGCCTCAACTTAAATTAATTTGCGAAACATCAAGAACTACCACGTGCCGCATCCAGCCGATTTCTTGTACACCGAACCCGCGTGCATAAAGGGTCAATGTATTCATTGGCCAATGCGACCCCGTGACGCCCAACTTCGTTCAATGGCATGCGTCTTCTTTTTTCTTTCTCCTTTCCTTATTCTTCTTTTCCCCCTCGACTTACGAGAAAGGGAAGAGAAGAGTTATGCCGCCACGTTGTCGTAGCCTAGACGAGAACATGCCCTGTGTTTTTTCGTTTACTAAAAGCCAATAGAATGTGCCAATAGATTTGCATCAGAATTTATTAGAAATCGTAGGCAAAAAAAAATACAGTCGGTAAAACATCGGAAAAAAATTTGCCGTCGTTAACTAACTACACAATGATAGCAATTAATTTTAAGTCTATGCTACTATTTTTTTATAATTACGATAACCATAAAATGGTCGACGATTTAACAAAAATTTGCCAGAGCAATTTTTTAGTTATCATTATTACAACAACAAAAAAACGTTGTATGGATTAAAACTTAATAACTGTCACTTTGCAGTTGCCACACTGAGAGAAATTAAGATGGTACTGGTAACTAATCAGTGATAATTATATTTTATTAGTCCAGGTGACTATTTTTGTAGTTACATTAACTACGTTATTGTTAATGTGACTATTTTCGTAGTTATATTAACTACGTTACTATTAATGTAACTACGAAAATAGTCACCTGGACTAATAAAATATAATGATCACTGAATAGTTATCAGGACCATCTCAATTTCTCAGAGTGCAGTAAGGTAAACGCCCCAATAGCCGGCCATCTTAGAGAACAGGAAACTGTAAAGTTATATTTCTTATACTAAAATGACCTTTCTATAATTGTAACCATAACTAATACAAAGCTTAGCTTTTCTACTTTTCGAAAAGCATCCATTAATTCATGTCGGGGGTATAGTTTTTTGTTAAAGTTAGGAAACAATTGAGAAAGTCGATGGACTAGTACCCGACCACCGATTTCAGGTAATGTCTAAATACCCGACCAAGCATGCCCCTATACGCAACCACCCGCCGATACGAGACTATGCGATTCGTCGAAACTTTATTTTATTTCTTAAATTACACGCAACGTTTGGGATAATTTATGATAAATAATAACTAATAAAAAGGCTCACCGTGACGTGCAACCGGCACCAACTTGCCATAGAGGTTATGTTCGCTGAGTTTGTGTTGGCCGGGAATAGGCCGCGATTGGATATCGGTACAGCATACTGCGCATGCGCCCCAATAGCCAACCATGGAAATTGACGACTTAGCAGTGGTTTTTCGCAAATTTTAATGCAAGATTTATAAAGTCTATTTATTCGCGAATACTACAAGCCACGAATTATTGTGGAAATCGTGAAAGTAACAGCGTCATAAGCTTAACAACGTTACGCCAATTCTTAACGCACTGGCTGAAAGATATGCGCCGATCCTCTGAGCGGCGTCTGCGGTGCACAATATCTTTAAAAAACGACAACAAAAAAATTAATGACTATTTTTATTATTGGCCTATGCAAACATAAAGAATTGCAAAAATGGTAGCACTAGTTATTTATTTATTTCATATTCATAATTTCTTAATTTTAGTCAATATTTGTGTCAGTGGTTGGAGATCGGTACATGGTTGGGTACCGGGGCGTTTACCTCATTTTCGTAAATTACCATACCAAAGTATTCTGAGAGTTCATTTCGAGCGAATCACCATCAACACGTGTCATGTTTCACATATTACTGAGATAAATAAAGCTGTACGAGAGATTCAAAGATGCCGCCACGTTGTTGTAGCCTAGACGAAAATATGCCCTGTGTTTTTTTCGTTTACAAAAAACCAATAGAATGTGCCAATGAATTTACGGTGGAATTTATTAGAAATCTTCGGCAAAAAAAAACATACGACATAAGAAAAAAGATGCAAAGTAGAACCTTGCACATTGCTTCCTCATTATTTTTCGCTTTTTACAAAGCTCCCTCTGTGAGGAAGCAGCATGTTATTCAATTTTGGCTTCCTCATAGAGGAAGCTTTGTAAAAAGCGAAAAATAATGAGGAAGCAATGTGCAAGGTTCTACTTTGCATCTTTTTTTTTTATACCTTGTGTCTCTTTTGCAGAGGTGTTTTATACAGCTATAAATCACCTCTGCAAACACCGTTACATCTAATTTTGATTAGATACAAATTTTTGTCGTACTTTCTCAACTTTTCCGGAAGTTATAGCGAAAATCTACATTTTTTTAAAAATGAAAAATGGTGTAAAATCCGAACGACTTTACCGATCATCACCAAATTTGGTACATGGCATTTCTGAATGTTATTTTTCGTCTGTACAAAATTTCTGTTCATTTGTTGAAATTCAACGTACTTTAGATCAAAATCTATTTTTTTCGAAAAATTCAAAATTCTATAAAATCCGAACCGCTTTACCGATTTCGTCGAAATTCAATACCATACAACATTGAACGTATCTTCAGTTATGAAGAACTATTTAGCCAAATCGGCGAACTTTTACGAAAGTTAGAGCGACCACGCCCTTTTTTCAACAAATTAAAATCAACATAAAATCTTAATGACTTCACATATTTTGGCAAAAATCACAACATTTAAAGAGGGGCAGCTACTCTACTTGCGTGCCAAATTTGAGCCGGATCGCTCGAACGGTTACCGAGTGAAGGAGATTGAATTTTCGAAGCCCAGCACACACACACACACACACACACACACACACACACACACACACACACACACACACACACACACACACACACACACACACACACACACACACACACACACACACACACACACACACACACACACACACACACACACACACACACACACACACACACACACACACACACACACACACACACACACACACACACACACACACACACACACACACACACACACACACACACACACACACACACACACACACACACACACACACACACACACACACACACACACACACACACACACACACACACACACACACACACACACACACACACACACACACACACACACACACACACACACACACACACACACACACACACACACACACACACACACACACACACACACACACACACACACACACACACACACACACACACACACACACACACACACACACACACACACACACACACACACACACACACACACACACACACACACACACACACACACACACACACACACACACACACACACACACACACACACACACACACACACACACACACACACACACACACACACACACACACACACACACACACACACACACACACACACACACACACACACACACACACACACACACACACACACACACACACACACACACACACACACACACACACACACACACACACACACACACACATACGGACATTTTTTCTAAACCACTTTTCTCGACGTTTTAGGTGATTCTAAGCATACTGACATGAAAATCTCGAAAAAAAAAAATTTCATGAAAACAAAGCTAAATGAAAACGAAGCAAAATGGATAAATATCTGGAATAAAACATCCAAAAAAAATACACACTCAGAAAAAAATTTGTCGTCGTTAACTAACTATACGAAGATAGCAATTAATTTTAAGTTTGTGCTGCTATTTTTTTATATTTACGATAACCATAAAATGGTCAGTGCAACTATAAAAAAATTGCCAGAGCGATTTTTTTAGTTACGGTTATTACAAAAAAAAACGTTGTATGGATTAAAAATGAATAGCTGTCACTTTGCAGTTGCCAGGACT